>BQNB010021789.1:13113-54111 GCA_026074375.1 Tanacetum coccineum | reverse complement strand
TTTGTGATCCTATGATTTCAGATATATAAATTGCAAACGAATATAAATTGATAAACATAAACAACAATCAACGATAAATTAAGAAATCAAGATAAACAAAACCAAACATTAGATCTTCATAAACATGGCTGATACCTAAAGGTTTGATATATGAACGATTAAAATAAAGAAACCTTAATCGAACGCGTATTCGGTTGCGCGAAGATTACAAGAGTTTTCCTATGATCTTGAGGCTCTTTTCTGACCTTCTAGGCTCCTTTATTCGTCTCTTGGTCGACTTGGTGGTTTAGGGATTCACTTGCATACCTAAAACTGAGTTTAGGGTCGTCTATTTATAAGGTCTGGAAGTCGGTTCGATACGCCGTATCGAGCAATGTGGGATACGACGTATTAGGGATTTCTTAGAGTAAGGACCACGTTTGATATCTTCTAGAATATTTTATTACTATATTGTGAATACGGCGTATTGATGTCTCCTGGATACGGCGTATTGGGTCTTCAATCCTTCGTGGTTATTTGTGAAGTGTAGGCACGGATACGCCGTATCTTCTTGCTGGATACGGCGTATTGAGGTAAAATCAGTTGGTTCTTCTTCGTTGACCAAAGTATTATATACGGCGTATCGTTGATGTGGATACGGCGTATTCTTCAAAGTCAGGCAATGGTCTTTTGATTCGTCAAAGTCTTGGATACGTCGTATAGGTCTAGAATAATATGGCGTATTGGCTGTCAGATCAGTAGACTTTCTCGAACTCTTCGTTTATGCTCCAAAATGCGTGCCTTTTAGCATAACTTTACCAAGTACTCCATAATTACTGCAATTCTTAAATACAAATGATTAAGTAACAATTCTTTGCAATAATTATTCAAAATGAGTTAATAACATGGGATAAATGATGCTATAAAATAGACGTTATTTGATGTCATCAAATATCCACCCACTTGAATCCTACTTGTCCTCAAGTAGCCTTTAGAAGTTTATAAAAATGTATCCCTAAGGATTTTTTCGTTAAAGCATTTATTCGATCTATTACAAGTACACAACCAAACACCTCACGAAATAGGAAGATGAAAACACTCAAATCACTCAACTAATCTATGTGGTAACATATAACTACTTCGCTCAATTGCTCGGTGATGACGAGTATTCTATCACAAGCTTGACAATGATACACATCTCCACCACTAAAGCCAAGGAGTAACAAGTTTATACAGGTAAATATAGGTTTTTGTATGGAAAGGCTTACGGTTGATCATTCTACAATCTTTCACCAGAAGTACCACTCTAATAGGGCAGCTAAAGCACACATACATGGCCGTAACGACAGAATAGACATTTGTGTTCGATTACATCCCCATTCGAATTTAACCAACGGTTAGGATGAAGAATGATATAGGGTTGGAACCTTCTAACTTTCACCAATAGTAATAAACCAACAAGGCAGCTGAGACATGCATACATGGTCGTAACGACGGAATAGACATGCACGCTCGATCACATCCTCATTTACGTAAAACCCATGGTTAATGATTAGGATAGGGAAATAAATTGTTGTTAAATAAAAATTAACAAACCTAAAAGATTAAAGTCTAAAATACAAGTTGCTAGACACTTTTTCCCGACCGTTACCATGATAAAGACACAACTATTTACAACGTCTTGATCGTAGATAAAAAACAAAAACCTAAGTTGACATTCCCGTAACGGTCAACTTCCCAAACATCCCATACTTTACATACTTTACAAGGCAAGTGGCGATAATCTTCTACTTTAAATAACATTCCCATTTGCGATTTGCAAATTTCTTCCAACCGTACCAAAATTGACACAAGACTCGGGAAATACAAACTTTACACTTAAGAACAAGCCAACTATAAAAAATAAACTTGAATCTAACAGGATAGGCTAGGTGTAAAGGTGTAGCGAAAAAAATAATTGGTGAGTTCCTAAAGATTGGCTCTACGGTTGTTTCTAGATGTATTATCCTTACTCTAAAAGTAAGAGTAAATAAAGGGTTTATACGGGGATAACTAACCAGTGTAGTTTATGTTAATAGAGCAAACATTTTAAAGGCGATGTTGAGTGTAATCCCTAAAAAAAATTTACCAATTTAAACAAGTTACTCCAATTAAATCCATAATACTCATTATTGTGGTCTCGAATAGATATAACAAGCCAAGTTCTAAAGTCTACAACATCACTGGCACACTCATATTTTATGGAATTTGGGTAAACATTTAGAAACGGATAGGTTAAATCCTCATAATATCTAATAAGGGTTATTGTGTATGGGTTATGTAACATGTAATTTTACAAAAGTATGCTTGAATTTTTTTTAAAATTTAAGCATAATTTAAGCATTTTAATGTGAAAATTAGGACAATTAAACATTCTAATTCTATCCCCCCACTTGAATTATACAACGTCCTCGTTGTATAGATAAAACATTAAATACAGGAATTAAAAAGAATTAGAATGAGAAACTCCCCTGATATTTGCTCAGTAGATTTTCCATGTAGGTTTGTGAGCAAGGTTGTGTGTTGAACAACCGTCTTGAGGTTTCAATACTCCAACACTTTAAGATTTCCAGATTTGTAAATACATCACCAACATTGTCGATTTTTCTTTCACGAGGTAATGTGTAAATTCTCTGAAAACAAATGCAATTCTATCTCCGTGTATTCGTTTGGTTAGACTCGAAATAAATACCTAAAACTGTTCAGGAAGTCAATACGCCGTATCCATTCCCCAAGATACGCCGTATTGATACATGTATACGCTGTATTCATTTAATGAATACGTCGTATAGACTGTGCTGAAAATAAAGACTGGATAACGTCCAGATAATCAATACGGCGTATCCATGGGGTTTGGATACGCCGTATAGACAGTCTGGGAAGACAGACTTGATAAAAATTAAAAATACATTCCGGGTTGTCTCCCGGCAAGCACTTATGTTTACAAAAAAGTCTTTAAGTTAGATTTGCCCCAATTTAATCTCATCCTTATAAAACAATTTGGGGTCGAACGGGATGCCAAATGCCACATACAAATTCTTGAATGACATCCCTTTGTTAAGATGATTTCAAGTCATGATATTAAAATTTAGTCCCTTGATAAAAGTTTCAGTTTTGAAAAATTTATTAGATGTATCGTGACTTGTTTCCAAAAGCTTATTTGACCCATGTGCATAGGCACCAACATCGGTATTTATTACATCAGGTAACGGTTTGACAGATAAATCCCTCGAAGAGTGTTCAATATCGACTTTATCATCATCATTGTCCTTATCCGATTTTGAATCATTGGGATAAATTACGTTAAAAGGGAATAGATCATTAAAGTTCAAAACGTTTTGTTCCTCTTCATCACATTCGGAAAATGATGTTTCATATTTCAAATTAAATTCATCGATATGTTGAGGACTTATAGTAGGTTCAATTAAGAAATCTAATTTAGACGTTAGAGAAACATTATAAACAATGGCTGAAAATTCATTCTAAAAATCTTTAAAGAAGTCTAAATCATCAAAAAATAACTGACCGTTATGCTCGTGTAATGGAAGCAAAGGCATATTGAGCGTTTTTCAATATCAATTTCCGAATCCACGTTTTCAATTTGAAACATAAATCATTTTATAGAAAATGAGTTTTTATCAAAATTACCGTGTAATCTTCATCGTTTGATTCGTCAAACGAAATTCTATAAGACAATATCATTGTAATAGAACTAACCGTAGGCCTCACACAGAATGTTTCTTCAGATGTTATCAGTGTCTGTAAAAGACTATAGCTGGGAATTTAGTTTCACAAACAGACCCCGAGTCGTAACTCTTCATTATCCCAAACCTTACCATACCGTACAGTCTTCCAGTTCTACAACATTACCACGCCTATGAGCTTTTTTTCTTCCTCCTGCCTGATATACCCCTCCATAGTAGTTGGGAGCCATAATTTAGCCCTGTAATAAATTTGCTAGGGAAGAAAACTGCCAAATAGCTTAATACGCCGTATTGAGTATTCGACTCAGATAAAAGACTGTAATAATGCAAAAAATACACAAACACACAATATGCAAAAATATACAATGCAGAAAATTAAACACACAAAACAAACACACAAATATGCAAATTAATCTAAACTAAACTAAAACACTAATAAATAAGAATTAAACAACTTCACTCCCCGGCAACGGCGCCAAAAACTTGATGTGTCGTTGTGTAGGTGTTATTTTATGTATCAAGTTTTACTATTTATTTTATGCCGACTATACCTAAAAACAACACTTTAACGGGCAGTGTACCCGATCAATTGTAGTTTTGTTGGTAAGTAGGGTGTCGATCACTAAGAGCGAGAGCGTTAATTCCTAATTCTATCAGTATTTTAGTTATCTATGTTAGTACTAAATTAATCTAATTTACCTAAGTTAAATCTAAACTAATGATAAGGAGGGTTTCAGCCTGAGAGACTGGCACGGTTTTGTGTATCTAACCTAAGGTTTTGATGACAAGTAAAGCAATAAACACACACAAGAAGACAAACAAACGATAGAGAATCGATCAAGAACTAATTTAAGGAAAACGTATCAACCATGAATAATCCAATAAAATGCGGGTTTGTTTATTAATGCAATGATATCTTATCTCGAAGTGGTGTATCATTCTTAAGACTTAGGCGGGACTTCATCCTAACACCTAGACACGATTAATCCTGTCATAATTAACGCATCCGCATAAAGCATCATTTTGTTGATTATAATCTACCTTAGGTAATTAATATTGGGATCTTATTAAACCCTAGCTCATTGAGACTTTACCTACTTACTTGCAGATATGGAGAGCTATCACAGACTCTTAGCCTACGCCCACACAACACCGAAGTTGTAGCGCATTAAATTTGTAATACTAGACCCAGTTGAATGATAGGTCACATATATAAGCACGTAAACAAGTATAAGATGATAAACATAATCAAACAATCAACGATAAATTAAGACAATCGAGATAAATAAACCAATTATTAAATCTTCATAAACATGGCTGATACCAAAAGGTATCAGCCGATAGTCATTGTAAAAATACACACGGTTTGATATATGAACAATTAAAATAAAGAAACCTTAATCGAACGCGTATTCGGTTGCGCGAAGATTACAAGAGTTTTCATATGATCTTGAGGCTCTTTTCTGACCTTCTATGCTCCTTTATTTGTATATTGGTCGACTTGGTGGTTTAGGGATTCACTTGCATGCCTAAAACTGAGTTTAGGGTCGTCTATATATATAGTGGTCTAGAAGTCGGTTTGATACGGCGTATTGGATCTCAATACGACGTATCGGGGTTGCTTGGCGTAGGCTCCAAGAATAAAATATTCCAAAATTCTTGCGCAGGAAATTAGATACGGCGTATCGGACCTCCTGGATACGGCGTATCGAACCTATTTGGTACTGCGTATTGAGCTCCTCCGGTACGATGTATTGGGGTCCTTAGGTACGGCGTATTGGCTCTTTAGGCACGGCGTATTGAGCTACTCTGATACGGTGTATTGTATATCATGGGTACGGCGTATTGAGCTTCTTAGGTACGGAGTATTGGCTGAAAGTGTGCTTTTCTTGATATTTGACCAAAGTATAATATACGACGTATATACAGATGTGGATACGGCATATTCTTCGAAGTCAGGCAATGGTTTTGAGTTCTTCAATGTCTTGGATACGTCGTATAGGTCTAGAATAACACGGCGTAATGGCTGTCAAATTAGTAGACTTTCTTGAACTCTTCGTTTATGCTCCAAAATGAGTGCCTTTTAGCATAACTTCACCAAGTACTCCATAATTACTGCAATTCTCAAATACAAACGATTAAGTAACAATTTTTTGCAATAATTATACAAAATAGGTTAATAACATGGGATAAATGATGTTATAAAATAGACGTTATTTGATGTCATCAAACATATATTGCTAGATAGTTTATTTTGTATAATAGCTTGTATAGCTTATTTTGTGGGCTTTTCTTGGCTTATTTTGAGCTTATATGCTCACGTCATCTTTTAAAATCACAAGGGAAGTGATTTTGATTATTTTCATGATATGGCGTATGTTCATGGACTATTTTATTAGCTTATGGTAGTAACCAAATACTATACGTAGCGTTCTAGCTTATTTTTAAGCTTACAGACTTGATTTTTGAGCTCTTGGGCTCACGACCCATTAGGCACAAATAAGCCGTGCTTATTAGATGGCTTATTGTGGTCTGAGTTATTTTCTACTTATTAGTATGAGCTTATGTATATAAATGGACCTTAGTTTTGGGATTAGATCGTATTTTTGGATGTATAAATACCTTAAGCCCAATAAGCGATATTTAATCGTTTTAAGAGTTTTTGACGAACCTTTGAAAGTGAAATGTATTTACGAAGTGATATTGAACGTTATTTTGGAAAAAACGTTTTAGTAAACGTTAAAGACTTAGATTTTGAAATTTTGTGGAAAATTGTCGAAATGGTGAAAAGTGTTGAAATTAAGGTTTAAAACATTGGAAAAAGTTATATAAACGTACGGGTCATGACGAAATTTCGTAAAAAGTTTATACTTAAAATTTTTTACTTAAGAACATGATTTTTGGTTTTAAATAATAAAATATTATTTTATTATTTTAATAAATTCACTAAAAGACAAAAAATACAATTTTTCTTGAAACTTCTCTAGTATGTTTATTAGGAATAAACGTTTCATTTTCAACCATATTATGATTATTTTATGGTAACTAAGAGTACCGAATGGACTAATCAAGATATATTTATAATTATTTATTATAAATATTTACTTATATTACTTAGCTCTTTTCTTTAAATAGTATAAGTATGTATCGTTGAGATATCGGATTGATAAGATATTTTGGGATGAGACGTCAACCATCACACCACTAGATTGTTATGGGTAATTGTACAACGCATCTAGCCTCTATGCATCAAATGTGAAGACTGTTTTGGAAATAAATGATTTAATGGGACATTAACTGGACTAGGTCGTGTGCGGACGTCGTTGCATTGCTTGTGTGATTGAGATTTGGTTGCTAAAGACTTGCTTGAGGTGAGTTCTCGTAGCTCCATTTTTACTGTTTTTCCGTTGGGGGAAAATGATACTCAAATGTGTTTTGAACTGTTTTGAATTGAACTGTGCGAAATGTGGTTTGTTTTTGGGACAAGATAAGTGCTTATGACTGCTACGTGAATATTATGTGTTGCATGATTGTTTGGATCGGAGGGGTACGCCTATCCCAGTATTTGTGTGATTGTTTGGATCGGATGGGTACGCCTACCCAGTTTTCTGTGTGGTTATTGGATCGGATGGGTACGCCTACCCTAGTATGTGTGAGGTCCTGCCCTAATCTAGTGCTCCAGCTGGTAGGCCCTTTAGGTGCGTAAGTGACATATTTGCTACCGGACTAGCGGTGATGCTAGGATGGTTCGACTAGCGGGTAAGCTAGGTCGAGTTTTACATGATTAGCAAGGATGCTAAGTCATGGGTGATTCTCATATATTCACTATCATATTGCACTTTTGTCCACTGTTTTGAGATATTGGCACAACTTTTGGGTTTAAGGTCAAACCTACGAGCTCACCAACATTATTGTTGACGTTTTCGAGTATCATTTTCAGGTGAAGTGAAAGATGAATAGTTGGTGTTATGTGATAGCAGGCTTAGGAGTATCCCGTGTGGATTTTTCATGTGAAGCCTTGCTTGTTTATTTGTTTGGTTCTTTGTATTTGGAAGTTTTAGTTTAAGTTTGGATTTGGACCCTTCTGTGGGCATTTGAAATTTGTAAGAGATTTTGGATTTAGTTATGATTTGGGACATCACTCGAGGTTGTTCGAGGTGGATGGTCTTCGTAACACTTGAAGTTTATGCATTGTAGTTTTCTCTATATTGTATCTTGTGTTATGATTGATCATTATGTTGCGCTCCCGAGTTTCCGCCATTGTCGGGGTGTGACAGAATTGGTAATCAGAGCCAAGGTTATAGAGAACTAGGTGGGTTGGCCTTGACTATAACCTAAGATTCGTCATTTAGTTGCGTAAAGGATCTATGTGCGCGGTGTACCGCTTTTGCGTGTTTGCGGTTTGGTGCTTTAGTTATGTCAGTCATTGAAATGTGTGAGCTTAATACTAAGTACGACTAGGAAAGGATGCAGATATAACTACGGTGGCCAACATAGTTATAAAAGTATCACAACTTACTCGTACTTGGTAATACTATTCATATAAATTGATGTTGACACCATAAGGGGGTATTATGTGTATATTTATATATATAGTAATATGTAGGATCCCGATTAATACTTTCACTTCATATATCAAAACACGGATCGAAAACTAGAAGGAGAGAAAGAGAGGTGCTAGAAAGGAGAGAGAGAAGAGAGAGAGATGATTTAGAAAATAGATATATAGACATATATATGTCGGTCTTCCTACCTAGCTAACGTTGCCCATGTTCTCCCTCATGAAGATAATGCCGCCAAAGATGAGGACCCGAAGTGCTGGCCAGCCTGTTGCCGTATCACGAGGAGGGGGAACGGGTGAACGGGTTGGTAAAGGTGGGAGGGGTAGACCTAGGAGAGGTAATGATGAGCGTGTTGACGAATTGAATGGACAACAATGTCTGCCCATTTGTTTGAGCTCATGGGAATTTTGTTGTGACACCCGTGATTTAATCATGTTAGTAATACTTTATAAAATGCTAATAATTTCTTTTTGCGTGATACATGTATGCTAAGTTTTTTATATGTGTGCTAATGTGGTTTGGAACTAGGTGCATGATATTATTTTAAGGTGTATGGGCATCTCATTTTTAGTATGTTTGTGTTTGGGGATGAGTATTCCATTTGTTCACGTATGGTGATAATGAAAAGTATTGGCGTATAAGTCAATGGTTTGATGATTTTGTGTTAAGAGTTAATGGGAAATGTAGCATAATGGAAATAAGTGAAGTGAGTGAAATTTTGATAATTATAGTGGACTTTCTAAATATAGAAAGTGAACAGTGAAATGAAAAGTTATTTTTAGAAAGTTAAGTAGTTGCGTTTATGTGAAAAGGTTTACCCAAATTAGCTTAGGTTTTTATGAAAACTTAAGAGTAAATAAGATAAATTAGCTTAATTAATAATTAAAATATATATAATATATATATATATAATATTATATATACTATATATTATATATATAGATATATATATTATATATATATATATATATATATATATATATATATATATATATATATTAGGGGTTTCAGCCGGTTTTGGATAAAGGGGAAAAAGGAAACAAATTTGACTATAATTAGGACTCTATTAGTATAAATACAAAACCAATAAAAACCCTAAATCACTTTTCTCCTCTTCCTCCCTTTATTCGGACGATCCATCAAGAAGAAAGAAAAAAAGATTTTTTTATCAAGAACAAGTTTGGTGAATTTGAGTTTCAAGATTCAAGGTTTAGGTATGTTTCAATTAAGCTTTTGTTTTGTTTTTTTAAAACATGTAACATTTAATATGATGGATCTTTAGGGTTATGAAAACTTCTATAATTAAGGATGTATTAATCATGCTAGAGTATTTAGGGTTTAATTAGGATCATATGGATGTAAACAGTTAGGCTTAAATCGCGTTAATTTGTGATTTAGTGTTGAGCAGAACTTAGGGCTGTGTTAAACTGATGATATCTAGATATAAAAACGTGTTTTGATATGATTCCAGTGCCTAAATTATAGTTCGAAGTGTCTATTTTCCAAAAAGTCCGATCTCGATTGATTTTGAGTTTGGGAAGTTAGTCAATTGGATGAAACAAGAAAAGTTGTCAAAACATAAAATACGGGTCAGAATTAGGTCATGTTTGGGAAGGTAAAAACCTAACTTAAAAATGGAATTATAGTTAGCAAATCAACAGGGGTTAATTTCAATATGTATATAAAGAAACCCTAGAAGGAGAGCTTCTGATTGTGTGTATAAGTATGATATTCCGGGTCATACTTTTTAGTGTGCAATCAGATCCGAATTGGGACAATTTTGAAGTTTGATTTTATTAGAGATAGTTGTGCATGTAATGGGTACCTGGGAATCACAAGGTGGTTAGTAAACTTATAAATGAACTTAGGTGATTTTTGGTATAATTTATTTAGGTCAGCAAGTATGATTTTTAAGTTGGTAAAGATACACTAAAATTCTGCATTATCGAATCAATTGTAGCTAATTAGTGTAATATGTTAATGAGATGGTTAAGATTGGGCATGGTGTCTGGGTGACCCATGATGATTAATCAAACCCTTAGACATCCATCATATGTGAGTTACATAGACTAGAGCTTTTATCTTGGTAGCGTGTAACCGTGTTTATTTATTTATATTGTTGCGTGATAGGAATTAGAAGCTGCGTATTGAGCATTCAGGTGAGTTACATAGTCTCACTTTTTATATTGTTTTTAAGCTTGGGAAGGAAATGATGCAAGTGTTAAAAAGTGTTTTAAATTGCTGTGATTATGTGTTAGTGTAAATGCATGGACTATTATATGACTAATGTGTGTTATGTGCTACATGTTATGTGATGTGATATTGATGTGTGGGCTAAGTCAGGAGGATTACTTGCGAGTATCTCTGGTCTGCTTAGTAGAAGGTATTGTTGCCTAGTCAGGAGGGTTACTTATGAGCATCTCCGGTTTGAGCTAGAGGGTAAATGGAATTGGATTGATCCAAGAGAGATTGAGGTTGTCTGCTTGGTGTTTGATTGATTGGATTTGGATTGAATTGCATGTTAGCTTGTATGTGAGTTAGAATAGTTGTCATGTAAAAGTGTTGTTTTATGATCACAGTAATTCGGTTAGTGATTTTGGTAATGGATTAAATATGTGCGTCAGCAAGATGAGATTAAGGTTAAGAAAAGTGGCTAGATGGATCGTAGGCAGCTGGCGAAGTTTAGTTATTTAGATTTCGCTATTTGTTTGGATGATAAACATATTTGACTTGTTTTTTAGATGTTAAACGTTTGCATGTCATGAGATTGGCGTGAACTGCCTTTATTTCAATGGCAGGCGCCTTTTGGATTTTGATGATGTTTTGGGTATTTTCATGACACTGCATGTCTATACCTTATATTGTTTTATGCATGTTTTAGTTTCTCTTATAGACGCCAAAGTGTTGTGATGATTCCCATTCTCGTCGTGCCTCGCATTTCCGCCTTGGCAGGGTGTGACAGATTGGTATCAGAGCCTTTGGTTATACAGAAGCAGGTGGTTGAGCCTAGACTATAACCTAGGGATCCTTCATATAGATTCATTTAGGACTCAAGTGTTTATTTTTATAACTGCTATGCTTCCCCTCTGTTTTGCGTAGCTTTTATATTTCCTATTTTGTTAAGTGATCGCCTTAGTTTTGTTGCCTACCCATAGCTGATTTAGTGCGTATTGCCTCGTTATTAGTTAGCTATGCCTTCCCATTTCCATAAGAAGTTCTGTTGGGGAACCGTCTTTGCAACCGGGCGTAGGAGTTTCATTGAGCCAGAGACAGGACTTAGGATGAAGAGAACAAATCGTAGGACCCGAGTTCCAATTGGTCTTTACCCATGCCATATCGAAGAGAAGATGACCATAAAGGAGGTTAAGGGAGAGTTAGTCATGGAATGGAAGACAAAGGTGACAACCAAGGAGGGCGTTGTCATCTAGTTTCTGGAAAGTTTCATGGATACGAGTCAGCATCGGAAGAAGAAGTGGAGGAGAATGAAGGGTTGAAGGAATTCTAGGAAAAGATAGAATATGTGATATCAGATGGCGACTCGGATCTTGAATCTACAGCTAGTAGTTAACCTTAGGGCATCCTCTTGTCATCCATTTTAGGTTTATTCGTCAGTCTTTAGTCGGAACCATGTTTTAGGAAATTGTTATTTTCGAATATTGAGTTTGATGTTTTGGATATTGATTTAGTATTTTATGAAATGGATGGAGTTATAGTTGAAATTGTTTCCTTGTGTGCCATGTTTATGTGATTAGTTGAATGTATGTAAATGTTGAGTTTTAAACTAAGGAGTTATCGTCGTAGGTAAGGGTACGTTTGTGCTAGAGGAGCCTCTATAATTATGGTGGCCACATGAAATTATTCACGCGCCCCAGCATAAGGGACTTGCAAGTATTGTTTACATTGGTTAGTAGTTGACACATGGTGTATGGTATTATGATATGGTATGTATTTTATGTATATTAGATGTATTTATATATATATATACATATATATATATATATATTATATATATAATATATATTATACGTATATATTAATATATCCATATATATAATATATTTGTGTGTGTGTGTGTGTGTCGTGTGTATTGTGTGTGTTGTGTGTGTGTTATTTATGGGAGTATACGACTGAAGTTCGTTTTCTCCCATGTATGTATATTATCTTTTCTATTTATAGAACATTGGTTCGAGTTACGCGCTCGATAAACCCAACCCTGGAGTCGAGTCCAGAACGAATCCCGACATTGCTTACAAGTAATCGCACAGCAATTGCAAAAGATCATTCCTGCGCATAAATAGAACGTCATCAAGTGACTACTAATGTAAACAATGCGACTGGAGGAATCTGGAAAATAGTGGGAACGATGGTGTTCCTACAAGACTTTCACTTCTTGTAACCCTAGGGAGTTAGATGGAAAGGGTTGGGGCTGTGAGCACACACCGTTGGTTAGAAAATATGGAGTCAGTGTTTGATAATAGTGGTTGTACTGCGAAACAGAGATGGTGAGTATTGCTAGTTGTTTTGTGAACAAAGCTTTGACTTGTGGAAACACGCAAAGTCCAAGCGGAGAGGTCGTGAAGCAGCAATTGGTATGAGTTGGTATGATTTTAGGGCGTGGTTTATGGGGAGTTGTGTCCAAGCAACGAGATGGGTTTTGGAACCTCACGATCTTGCCTATGAATGTGGGAGTTTAGACCATTTTTCACTAATTTCCCCAATTGGGAATCAAGCATCTGGCAAGCAAGAACTCATTGGGATTTTTATTAGTGGCAAGAATATGGGAACACCAAAACAATAAAGAACAAGCAAGAGGAAGGCATATACTAGAATTGAGTAGAGGCTCTGCAAGATCTAAAGTTGTGACTGGGGTACATTTTCTTTAAACAATATCACATTTGCTACTGTTCTTTACATTCTGGAGCTGACTTTAGCTTTTTTCTACATGAGTTGCGCCTTCTTTGCTAATGGGAACCTTGTACTTAACCCTGGTTAGTATGTAGAAGTTAATAAGGTGATATGTGATTGCATAACTAGATCTAGGAAACTCCATTGTTCACTATTAGATTTGTACGTTGGGACATGGAAGTTTTGATGTGATTGTAGGGGATGGACTGGTTGGTCAAGAATGAGGTGTTATTGTTGTGTCATGAGAAAGTAGTAGTACTGATGTGATGATAGTACCGATTAAAAGATGGGTGGGATACTTGAGTTCATGGGGAATTTACTTTGGGAGCCGGGAATGTACTATGGGAGCCAAGAAAGCCGAACCTAGGATAAGTGATATACCCATGGTACAAGACTTTACTAATGTGTTTTCAGACGACTTGTTGGGGCTACCGCCGCAACGATAAGTCGAGTTGCGTATAGACTTAGTTCCTGGAGTGACGCCGATCGTGAAGTCTCCATATCGGTTGGCACCCTCAGAAATGCAAGAATTGTCTAGGCAAATTCAAGAGTTGCAAGACAAGGGTTTCATACGACCTAGCCATTCGCCGTGGGGAGCACCTGTGCTATTCGTAAAGAAGAAGGATGGATCTTTTCATATGTGTATCGACTATAGAGAGTTAAATAAAATAACTATTAAAAACCGTTATCCACTCCCTAGGATCGATGACTTGTTTGATCAGCTGCAAGAAGCATGTTATTTCTCTAAGATAGATCTTAGGTTAGGATATCATCAGCTACGTGTGCATGAAGATGACATTCCAAAGACCGCATTTCGAACAAGATATGGACATTTTGAGTTTACGGTTATGCCATTTAGGTTAACCAATGCACCATCGGTCTTCATGGACTTAATGAACCAGGTGTGCAAACTGTATCTAGATAAGTTTGTCATTGTCTTCATTGATGACATCATGATCTACTCAAAGATGAAGGAAGAACATGAGGTTCACTTGAAGTTAGTGTTGGAGTTGCTGAGGAAGGAGAAGTTGTATGCGAAATTTTCTAAGTGCGAATTTTGGCTGCAAGAAGTGCATTTCCTTGGACACATGGTCAACCAGAGTGGTATTCACGTGGACCCAAGTAAAATAAAGGTAGTGAAGAATTGGAAAGCTCCTACCATGCCGTCGGAAGTTCGATCATTTTTGGGATTAGCTGGCTATTATCGACGTTTCATCGTGAATTTCTCCAAGAATGCTAAGCCCCTTACTTCGCTAATCACCTGCAAGGAGCATGTTATTTCTCTAAGATAGATCTTCGGTCAGGATATCATCAGCTGCGTGTGCATGAAGATGGCATTCTAAAGACCCCATTTCGAACAAAAGATATGGACATTTTGATTTTTCGGTTATGCCATTTGGGTTAACATATGCACAGGCGGTCTTCATGGACTTGATGAACTGGGTGTGCAAACCGTATCTAGATAAGTTTGTCATTGTCTTCATTGATGACATCCTAATCTACTCAAAGACGAAGGAAGAACATGAGGTTCACTTGAAGTTAGTGTTGGAGTTACTGAGGAAGGAGAAGTTGTATGCGAAATTTTCTAAGTACGAGTTTTGGCTACAAGAAGTGCATTTCCTTGGACACGTGGTCAACCAGAGTGGTATTCACGTAGACCCAAGTTCGATCGTTTTTAGGATTAGCTGGCTATTATTGATGTTTCATCGCGAAATTTCTCCAATATTTCTAACCCTTACGCTTTGCGAATCAGGAAAAACCAAAAAGTATGAGTGGGGCGAAAAAGAGGAAGAAGTGTTTCAGACCTTGAAGAATAATTTGTGCGATGCTCCTATCTTGTCATTACCAAACGGAGTTGAAGATTTTGTAGTTTATTGCGATGCATCGAATCAAGGACTTGGTTGTGTGCTCTTGCAAATAGGCAACGTAATCGCCTACGCATCGAGACAACTGAAGATTCATGAGAAGAATTATACAACACATGACCTAGAGTTGGGAGCTGTCGTGTTTGCTCTTAAGACGTAGAGGCATTACCTTTATGGCACGAAGAGTGTCATTTACACAGATCACAAGAGCCTTCAACATATTTTTAACCAGAAGGAGTTAAATATGCGCCAAAGGAGGTGGGTCGAGATGTTTAGTGATTATGAGTGTGAGATTCGCTACTATCCTGGTAAGGCGAATGTGGTGGCTGATGTGTAAAGTAGAAAGGAACGGGTGAAACCTAGACGTGTTCGAGCAATGGCTATGACCATTCAGTCTGGGGTGAAAGAGATGATCTTGGCAGCCCAAAGTGAGGCATTCAAACAGGAGAACATTCTTGCAGAAAGGCTACGTGGGTTAGATCAACAGATGGAAAGGAAGGAAGACAGGAGTTTGTATTTTATAGATAAGATATGGGTTCCTTTAGTAGGAGATGTGAGAATGGTAATTTTGAACGAAGTTCATAAGTTAAAGTTACTCTGTGCACTGGAGTGGATATTAGATGTACTATGACCTCGTGATTGTATTGGTGGCATGGATGAGAGAGATATTGCTATCTATCGTTATAAGGTGTTTTGACTTGTGCAAGTAAAGGGATACTATGAGCATAAGGACTTCGGGTTTATTGCAACAACCTGACGTACTAGAATGGAAGTGGGATAAGATCACTATGGATCTTATTACCAAATTACTTATGTCAAGAAGTGGGCATGACGCGATATGGGTAATAGTCGACAGACTTACCAAATCAGCGTATTTCCTAGCGATTCGTGAGGATTTTAATACGGAGAAGTTGGCAAGATTATACATTGATGAAATTTTGGCATGACATGGAGTGACCGTTTTGATTATTTCAGATCGAGATGGGCGATTTACTTCACATTTTTGGCAAATGGTACAGAAAGCATTAGGGACAAGGGTAGACTTGAGTACTGCTTATCATCCTCAGACAGATGGATAAAGTGAGCGTACAATTCAGAACTTGGAAGATATGTTAAGGGCATGCTTTATAGATTTTGGTGGTAGTTGGAATGTCCATCTACCCTTAGCTGAGTTTTCCTATAACAACAGTTATCATTCGAGCATTCGGTGTGCTCCGTTTGAGGCTTTGTATGGTAGGAAGTGTAGGTCGCCTATGTTATGGGCAGAGATAATAAGAAGAAGATTTTATTGGCCCTGAGTTAATGCTAGAGACGACAAAACAAAAGGTGGTATTGATAAAAGATAATCTCAATGCGGCAAAAGTCGTCAAACATGAGCTATGCGGATAAGATAACGAAAAACCTTAGAGGTTTGGGGTGGGTGATAAGGTATTATTAAAGGTGTCGCCTTGGTAGGGCGTAGTACTTTGAAAAGAAAGGAGTAATTGGCACCAAGATTAATAGGGACGTTTGAGATCCCTGAATGGTTGGCCTTGTAGCTTCATAAGTTTGAGGTTACTTGGAGGAGTTGAGTAGTGTACATGACATATTTCATGTGTCAAACCTGAAGAAGTGTATGGCAGATGCTAATTTGCATGTGCCATTAGATGAGATAAAGGTCGCAAACACTTTGTTTTGTCGAGGAACGTGTAGAGATTACGATCGAGAAATTGAAGAAGTTAAAACATAAGAAGATAGAGCTAGTAAAAGTCAGATGGAATTCGAAACGTGGTCCTGAGTTTACTTGGGAACACGAAGATCAGATGAGGACTAAGTATCCACAGTTGTTCGTGGACCGAGTTGTTGAGCATGCTAGTTAAATCTCGAGACGGGATTTTCCTCAAGGTGGGGATACTGTGACCCGTGATTTAATCAGGGTAGTATTACCTTTAGAAATGACTAAGAGTTCGTGAAAAAATGCATATGCATGCATTATAAGTAGCAGAGAAGAGATGAGCTTAATAACATTATGAGTAGCTCATAATTAGCTTAGTGTTTATGGCCTATGAGCTTACCCATTTGATGTTATGCACTTATAAACTATATAGGCCATTCAAAATGAGCTTCTAAGCTTATCAAAATCTCAGTAAGTTCTTTAGCCTATCAAATAAGCTAATTAAACAAATACTCATTTAATTTAGCTTTTAATGTTGAATATGTTAGAGCATTCATTATAGCGGTTTAAAATTGAGTCTAAAAAGTTTTGAAGGGGTTTAAAAATTTGTGAATCATAGTGAGGAACTATTTCGAGTTTATGTGTCGTGAAAAGATCTAACATTTTAGAGAGGTTTATAATTTGATAATTTTGCATGATATTACAATTTTAATAACTAGTAAAAGCTATATATATATATATAGGGATGGGTTCTAGGGAAAACCATATTTTGCTAGAAAACCCAGAAAACTCAGAAAACCAAACATATGCCCTAAAAAAACCAAACAGATGCCCTAATTTTTTCAGACTAAAAATTAGTTTTTCAGGCAAATATGGCCTCGATATAATGTCTGTAAAAACTCAAAAACCAAACAGATGCCCTAATTTTTTCAGGCTATACAAAAGATTTTTTAGGGCATCTGTTTAGTTTTTTAGGGCATCTGTTTGGTTTTTTGGGGTTTTTACAGAGAGTAAATCGAGGCCATATTTGCCTAAAAAAACAATTTTTAGCCTGAAAAAATTAGGGCATCTGTTTGGTTTTTTTAGGGCATTTGTTTGGTTTTTCTGGGTTTTCCACCAAAATTAGGTTTTCTCATGATCCCATCCCTATATATATATATATATATATATATATATATATATATATATATATATATATATATATATATATATATATATATTGAAAATAAATTTAAAATATAAAAATGATTGTAAATTAATGAATAACATACATAAGGGGTATTATAAGCAATCAACATTACTCACATTTTAAGCATTTTAAGTTTAAGAAATGTATATATATGCATTATAAATAGTAGAGAAGAGAAGAGACGAGATTAATAACATTTTGATTAGCTCATAATTAGCTTAGTGTTTATGACCTATGAGCTTACCCATTTGACGTTATGCACTTATAAACAATATAGGCCATTCAAAATAAGCTTCTAAGCTTATGAAAATCTCAATAAGTTCTTTGGCCTATCAAATAACTTAATTAACATGTTGATACAAAAGTTAGGTCGGGTCTTGTTTAGCCCTAATAAGCGGTTATTCGGGTATGTAATGCCTTATTCTTGTATCAAATGAACTTGTTTGAAGGATCATGCACAAGGAATAAAACACCGTTAACCTTATCGTGGGAGTTGATCCCACGATTAGACTCCGGCGTGAGAGTAAGTATATAACTTTGAGAGAATAATCGAGTGTAATTAGGGTTTATAAGATACTTGAATTGATAACAATTGCGTTCCTTTTATATGCTGAATAATCTCTAGGGTTCTAGTAACTTTCGGCCTAAGATACGGCCGATATCGTAGGGATTCAGAATTATCCTAACCGATTTAAATAAGTAAAGCATATCTCTTATTTGATTGGATTATCCTTTCTTAAAGATAACGTGTAAAAATACTGTAGCCACGGACAGCGTGCTTAATGCCGCAACCCGTAGGTCAAGGAGACCGTGACCGCGATGGTGCGTAGGCCGGAGGCCCTTTATCGGCTACTAAGCCCATAATAGTATAAGTGGGTCGGGTCGATCCATACTATACGTTATCATGTCCCCCCAGTCTAGGAGTCGTGGTCGTGGTCTGGATCGCGGTCATGGTTGCTAGACTATAAACATGAATCTTCCTAGAAATACTCAATTCTCTAAAACCGCATCCCGAGGCGCACAACACAATAAAAGGGGCTAATTATCAAGAAATAACATAGACGGCTGAATTATGGGACGTGTGGGCCCATAACTGTTTCACCTACCCCTCAATCTTAGCCATTCAAAAGTATAAATAGAGGACACGTGTCAAACATACAGTTAGGCACAACTGCCGAGGATATAGTATAAATAGGGGAAACGATCACTGTGCATATTTCCATAGTTTTCAAATTAAACTTCCATTTTCGCACACACAGTCGCACATACTACTAATTGCCATGGAATCTCCCCACTACAGGTTAGTACGACACGCCACTTTGTAAAACTAGTAAAAAATGGATAGGGATACAATACAACTAAACGACATCGTATCAACCATCTTCAGAGAGTATCTGTTGGAGTTTACCTCGAAATACGGTATTCCCGAGGACTTGCACCCCGAGTTGCCTGGCCTGGAGGATACCATGGTGGATTTTCTAGAAGGCAAAGTTGGTGTGTACACTAAATTCTTCGAATTCGCAAACTATCGCATCCCCCTTTCACAATTCCTTTTTGACATCCTTGGATATTACCAAATTCACCTTTCACAACTCTCCGTAATAGGTGCGGCCAAAGTGGGTCACTTTGAAATCACCTGTTGTGTCCTGAACATAATCCCTACACTAAACTGATTATGTGTGTTTTACATACCGTCCTACAACGCGGGGTGGATGTCGTTTAGCAAGCGACCAGGGAAGAACACCCCGCAATGTTATACCAAACCCCTTGACTCGTTGAAAAACTGGAATAATTGTTTCTTCTGGGTGGACAAGAAAGTATTTCCAACTGTCGTGGCATGGCGCACTAGTGCCCCAAAAGATGGGATGCCCCCAGTAGGCTCATATTCTGCGTTGGACGTAACAACATTAAACACACGCCGCACCCCTATTCAAAAACAACCTGAACTCCTGTTATGCCGAGTTGGGCTATGTCGAAGATACTTTCTCGGGGACGACGTGTATCCCACATTTCTCTATGACGATGACCGGGGGTGGGTGTTTATAAATTTGTTTACTTTTCACGTCTTTAGGAATATATACTAATAATTCTTTTTTTTAATGCAGAAATGGATTTGTTTAATTTGATCAGTGTCTCAAATCCTGCAAAAGTGAAGACCGGGACCCGACCCCGTGCCGCCCATGAGGTGCCGCTATTGATTGCCACGGCCAATCGTGTCATAGACATGGACACAACCGAGGCGTCGGGATCCTCTGGAACACCTTCCACTGTGGAGAAATCACCGCTTGATTTTGCCGACGAAGACCTTCCGCCGCCAAATACTAAGGGAGTCGGGACAAAGGAGCAGGTACAGGATGAACTATCATGGGAAACCCCCCTGTAGGACATGCATCGACCGCGAAGGTCATACCAGAAACAGGTGTGGAGGAAGAGGTGGCCACCATGGGGCCCCCGTGAACAAAAGGCGGAAGCAGATGCGTCGGCCAAGGTGTTGAGGAAAGATCATTTGTACAGCCCCGCACACAGTGCCTACGGAGGGAAATACCTAACTACAATGGGTTTAGGTGCGGACTCCATCTCCCCCACACCTTCTGCACATGGCACTCCAACTGCTGCGAAGAGTGTGAGTGACCTGGATCCGCTATCGTATGCGAAACCGCAACCGTACCTCAAGCAAGACATTTCCCAGTAAGTGATTTAGTTCTAACATGTTCCTTGTTATACGTTGTTTTGTGAGGGAGTAATACTAACAGATCATATATGCATCATCATGTGGATGCAGATCTTCCAGGGGAACGGCTATCGAGATCCCCACCGAACATGTTGCTATCACGGAGGTTAACGTCCAGTTATCCGTAGGGATCCAGAGTCAGGGAGATCGACCTTCGTTCCCTCCGTGGTTGGGTCACTAGGAGGTATCTATCAACCATAGTGGGGCGTGACTAATGACTGCCGCCTAGACACCCCAGCTACGTGCCAAGACACAGTGGATCACATAGTGCCACCGGGGTATTTCTCTGAGTTGCGCCACTTGTTCAATGCAGACTTCCTTAGCCAATATAACATGAACCTAGCACGGCAAGTGTCTATGGATTCTCAGCTGAGGTTGAGGTTTGAGCAAGAGGTCAGGTTGTTGAAAAAAGCCAGGGCCAAGATAGCCAGACGAGATCAGAGGATCCAAGTGAGGGAGGAAGAGATAAAGAAGCTTGATCAAGAAGTTAAATCCCTCAGGGCTACTGAAACGGAAGTGCATGGCCTCCGTAATCAGACAAAGAACTTGGAGACGCTACCGGAGGCTGAGGCTGATATAAAGAAGGTCGCGAAGGCTAAGAATGCTGAACTGACCAAGGAATTGGAAAGCCTTCGCGTCCGGTTTTCAGGCCTCCAAGTGAATAATAATCAATTATCTCAGCAAGTGTCCAACCTTCAAGTACAGATCACGGGCGAGGAAGAAATAAAGGCCGCCTTTGAGTAGTTCAGAAAGTATGAGGATGACAGAGTTGAGCAACGCTGTGCGGAAATGGATGCCCGTCTGGATAAACTGAGCGTGGACTTTGATGAAGAGTTATACCTACATATGCTGATAGCGATC
Organism: Tanacetum coccineum; assembly: GCA_026074375.1. NCBI lineage: Eukaryota > Viridiplantae > Streptophyta > Magnoliopsida > Asterales > Asteraceae > Tanacetum > Tanacetum coccineum. The sequence continues at coordinate 32,622 of BQNB010021789.1, read as the reverse complement.
GTGGGTCGTCGCTGGGTTATTGGGCACGACCCGCGTCTGGCCGTAATGAAGTGTGCTGAGTCGACGGAACTGAGGCAGGTGTTTGCCAATGTCGTATCCGCTGGGATCGCTAAGGGGATGAGCGAGGGCCTCTAGAAAACCAGCCCCAGGCCGCTGTCACTGTATAGATGCTCTGTAAGTTGTACTACATAAATTCATCTGTGTGATACCCCCTAGACAGACGCTCAGCACTTAATGAGATAGGGGCTGCCTAGAGTGTGGAGTTGTTCGTGTGTCTGTGCCGTAAGATTGTTTATTTCACATGTAGGTGGTCAGTGTGCGAGTTGTAGTATCTAGATATAGCGCACAATGTCTGTGTATCTGCTGGTCCTTTATGCTCTTTTCGCGTGTGTCGATGCTGTAAATGATCTCGATGTCTTTAGTCTATCTGTCTCGTATTCTGTTGTGCTTGTCAATCAAGAGACTGTCTATATGATTCGGAGTTTCGCTTGTGTAGGGTTCGTAATTCTTTATAGTGATCATGGATTCTATACCTCGTTATTCATAAATTCTCACTCTCACTGTGATCTACATGTTGTATTGTCATGGTCTTGACGCCTCTATGTATATCTTACATAGGAAGACTCAGAACGTCGATCTTCAGTAGATACATCAGACAGCAGTCAATTTCCATATTTGGAATTGTTTTATTAGTCAATATTTACTGTGCCATATATAGACTTCTATAGCGATCGTTAAGTTTCAACGAGTGAAGTAGCGCAATGTCACCGTAGTGTCTCATCTTACAGGTTGTCATTCTCTATATATCTAGATAGAGCTATCTGACAGCTACGTCAATCTCTTGATTGCAAAGCATAAACTTGTTAGGATGTCACGCGCAGTATGTGCCAGCCGTGCGCATACAGTTTATAGACTGTCGGATGTATAAACACTACTCGTGGTATTTGTGCTCATAATCACGCGTCACTTCGAAAAAGTAGCAGAATGAGATAGCTGAGAGAGAGAAGCCGCAGACACTAGAGAGAGAGATATATATAATCTATCGAGCATACGGACCCAAACGCAGCTCAGTTTGTATACGAGTTTTCGCTGCTAAGTGACACTAGAGGAGGATCTCATATCGTATCATTTAAGCAAATTGATGTATGACCCAGATATGCGAGTATCGAAGGAGACCACTGGTCGCCAAAGGCCACCTTTCTGTTGTGGGAGTTGCGACACGTGGCGAGAGCTGACAGTGTATGTAGATGGTCATCATTCTGAGTGTTGTTTAACTGTAAGAGCTCAATCTGATGTCATATGTGTTATGAGGAACGATGAGTTCTAGCTCACTAGTGAAAGTGCGCATGCTGAAAAGTACAATTCTATCGTGGATACACGCTCGCTAGATAAGATAGATACTCGTGCCCATGTTGGCAATTACAAGTACTTTGATAGCCTTCTAAGCCTATTTAAAATAGACGAGTCGACGAAAGCTTGCACATATGCGTGAAATTTGTATGTTTTCTCTCATGTAGATGTACAGTGTGTGTGACGATTCTATATGTGACTCTGTACACTCAAGAGATAGATGCTCGAGGACTACTAGCGCTCGGTCGTGTTATAGAGGGACTAGCGTAAGTGGCATATGGAAGATTAAAGAGTACAGACTGTGCGAGGAAAGGACTATCAATTATGAGGACTGAGAATTTGCGCGCTAGTGGCGGGATAAGCTTGTTGCTTGAGAGAGCGCTCACTAAGAGATTGGATACTGCCGGGTGGTTGAGTCTGACGTAATCGGAATGAAATGGATGTGAAAAAAAGATGATATCAATCACTATCATTCACAGAACTCAAAGCTTATTCTTGTGGCCAAAGGATTCATTAGGAAGAGGAATATATTTTGAAGAATCACTTTAACACTTGTAGCAGATTTTTTTTTTGGAAGGGGGGGGGGGTTGTAAGGATATTCATGGCTTACGATGCAACACAAGTCATTCACTGGTCCACCATATGGATCCATTAAGTCGACAGTTTCTTAACGATACCTCTGAAATAGAAGAGTTTATGTTCATCTGTCCGGATGGATTCATCGATCCTAAACACCTGATATTGTCTATGATGTGTCATTGTGTAGGTGTTATTTATGTATCAAGTTTTACAATTTATTTTATGCCGACTATACCTAAAAACAACACTTTAACGTGCAGTGTACCCGGTCAGATGGAGTTTTGTGGTAAGTAGGGTGTCGATCACTAAGAGCGAGAGCGTTAATTCCTAATTCTATTAGTATTTTTGTTATATTTGTTAGACCTAATAACTATGGCAAAAGGGGGGTTTCGCTGAGAAACTTAACACGGTTTTGTGTATCAAAACTAAGGGTTTTAATGAACAAGCAAAGCAATAAACAACACAAGAAGGACAAAACAACATGAATTAAGCTGATAAAATGCAGGTTTGTGTATACTAGTGCAATGGTGTCTTATCTCGAAGGGCTTATTCTGTCCTAGATACTTAGGCGGTACTTCTTCCTAAGACCTAGACACGCTAATCCTGTCACAATTAGACGCATCCGCATAAAGCAATCCTTTGTGTTGATTATAATCTATCTTAGGATATTAGTAATGGTGCTCTTACTAATCCCTAACTCATCGATACTTTACCCACTTACTGCTTACGGCTCTTTTATACTAGTAGTTCCACTGTTGAGTCCTTACTAATGGGAATAAGAAGTAACTGCTGATTACCAAAGTCACTTATGGCTCAACTAAGCTCACTAAAACTAAAGGAAAGGATAAGGTCAATATTTGTGGTATCCTTTGATTTAGGTATATAAATTGAAATTATAGAGTGCTATCCCGGACTTCTTTAGCCGACGCCCCAAACAACACGAAATTTGCAGCCCATTATATATGTTGGTTCTTGACCCAGTTGAATGATTAAGTCGCCATACTTAAGCACGTAACGAATATAAATTGATAAACATAAACAACAATCAACGATAAATTAAGCAATCGAGATAAACAAACCAAACATTAGATCTTCATAAACATGGCTGATACCTAAAGGTATCAGCCGATAGTCATTGTAAAAATACACACGGTTTGATATATTAACGATTAAAACAAAGAAACCTCAATCGAACGCGTATTCAGTTGATCGAAGATTACAGGTTTTCCTATGATCTTGGGGCTCTTTATGACTTCTATGCTCTTCTGATCGTCCTCTTGGGTCGACTGGTGGTTAGGGAATTCACTTGCATACCTAAAAACTGAGTTTTGGGTCGTCTATTTATAGGGTCTGGAAACAGGTCGATACGTCGTATCGAGCAATGTGGGATACGGCGTATTAGGGATTTCTTGGAGTAAGGACTACTTTGATTCTTCAGAATATTTTATTACTATATTGTGAATACGGCGTATTAATGTCTCCTGGATACGACGTATTGGGTCTTCAATCCTTCGTGGTAATTTATGAAGTGTAGGCACATATACGCTTTATCTTCTTGATGGATACGGCTTATTGAGGTAAAACCAGTTGTTTCTTCTTCATTGACTTAGTTATTATATTCAGGCGTATCAATTGATGTGGATGGCGTATTCTTCACCCCCCATAGTCAGGCAATGGTCTTTTGATTCGTTAAAGTCTTGGATACGTCGTATAGGTCTAGAATAATACGGTGTATTTTCTGTCAGATCAGTAGACATTCTTGAACTCTTTGTTTATGCTCCAAAATGCGTGCCTTTTAGCATAACTTTACCAAGTACTCCATAATTACTACAATTCTCAAATACAAACGATTAAGTAACAATTCTTTGCAATAATCATACAAAATAGGTAATATACATGGGATAAATGATGCTATAAAAGTGACATTATTTGATGTCATCAAATATCCCCCCACTTGAATCCTACTTGTCCTATAGTAGCCTTTAAAAGTTTATAAAGATGTATCCCTAAGGATATTTTCCGTTAAAGCTTTACATTTACAAGTACAAACCAAACACCTCTTGAAATAGGAAGATGAAAACATCAAATTACTCCAATAATATTGTGGTAAATATTTAATAATTCGCTCAATTGCTCGATCGTGATGAGTATTACTATCATAAGCCTGGCAAGGATACAATCAGCCACCACTAATGCGAGGCGTAACAAGGTTTTAAGGTATAATAGGTTTTTGTTATGGAAGGCTTTACGGTTGATCATTCTACAATCTTTCACCAGAAGTACCACTCCAACAAGGCAGCTGAAGCACACATACATGGCCGTAACGACGGAATAGACATGTGTGTTCGATCACATCCTCATTCGAATTTAACCAACGATTAGGATGAAGAATGATATAGGGTAGGAACCTTCTAACTTTCACCAATAGTAATAAACCAACAAGGCAGTTGTTGAGGAAATGCATTATCATGGCGTAACGAGCGGAATAGTACACTGTCGCTCGATCACATCCTCATTCGCGTAAAACCCATGGTTAATCATTAGGTGAGAGGGAAGTAAATTGTTGTTAAATAAAATCAAGATACAAATAGTTAAGCCTAAAGTGTACAAGTGGCTAAGACACTTTTTTCCGACCGTTACATGATTAGACACACCTATTTACAACGTCTGTCATCGATCAAAACAACAAACTAAGTTGGCGTTCCGTAACGGTCAACTTCTCAATCATCCCAAAACTTTACATACACTACAAGGCAAGTGGCGATATCTTCCACTTTGTACAATACTCTACATTGATTGATTTTTTTAGACGTATCAAAGAATAATCGGTCCTTCGTGTAATTCCTTTGGTAGTTTCGAAACGATTATCTTCAAACTTTCTTTCTCTCTCTTTGTATTTTTCTCATTTTTTTGATTTTTTTATAACAATACTTCAAATCTCGGTGTAGTTTCACTCCATCTTCACGATCATAATAATTTGGATAATTTTCTTCGGTAGTACCTACGTTCTTCGGATTCACAAGTACTTGTGACGGCAGTAATATTATGAGTTTTGAATATAATATACATTCCCATTTGCCATGTGCAAATTTTCCACCGCACCCAAAGATTTAGTGCACTTGATAGTTTTGAGCTTTGATCATTATAAGTGTCAACTGCATCAGTAGTCATAAAAAGCCAAATAGCCAATTTTCTAGCTTAAAAATCAGTAGGTAAAATTAGTTGTTAGCTTTTCAAATTTTGTTTACAAGTAGTTTTTAAGTCGTTATCAATCTACTTTAGCTTATTTTGCTTTTAAAAGTTTGTTAGATATTAGAAAAAGACTCGGTCACCCCGTGTATTTTACTGTTTATTATAGCTCGTAGTTTAATAGTTAATAGTATGATTTTCGGTATTAAGCCGGGTACTAATACCCGGTATATTGTAAGAACTATATAAGCCTCTTCCAACTTTGGAAGAGGAAAGCTAGTCATTATTTTCATTTTCCTTTTACACATACATTTCTCTCTCTAGAAATATCTCTCTATGTGTTTCTCTCTCTAGAAACTAGCCCAATCACAAGAATCATCACCCGTGTTATGAATTAAACGATCCTACACCAAAAGTGCACAAATCAAGTCTGGAACCAGAAGAGATCAAAGTATAAATCTCATTAGGACACAATGTCAAAATACACTTGTTGAACACCATAAAGTTTACAAGTTATAACAAAGAGTCCTACGCATTATCCTTGAGATCTTGCCAGAACATCCGAGTGATACTTAAGTATTCACAGTGAAGATGGAAATCCTGCTTGAGCCAACATCAAACAAGCTCTTGGTAGGTGACTTGCAAGATTCTATATGAATCAAGCTTGTGATAACTGGATATCAATTTTGGTCCAGTAAATGAATTGACGACTTAATCAGAAAGATAGTAACTATCTGATTCACTCTTACCGTGTTGTCTGCTTTGAGATGTTCCGGTAATGAGAACTAGCAAGCATGGTAAATCTAATACATCTGTGTTAGAAGATCCTACGCTTTGAGCTGGAAACCCTGTCAAGGAGATTCTTTGAATCTACCTGATCACAGGTATAGTATTTATACTATAAAATGGGAAACCGGAGGTTAATGCAACCGAACTAAAGATGAATGACAAAGCCATATTCATCTTTTATTGCTAACTGTCTTATTTCAGGTTTAGACGATAGTGTTGCAGCCTTATTTCAGCAAAGTCAGATTCATAAACCACATGCTCATACTCAAGCTTTTAAAGTCAATCATTCAATGTCAAGATAGTTGATTCTAATCTTCCCCACCATCAAAGAGCCTCATAAACAAATAAAGAATCATCAATTGGGGGAGATTGTTAGACTTATAATCATATATGTTAAACAAGAATGTAACACGTATGAGCATGTTGGTCAAGAGCACAAGATGATCAAGGAAGTCAAATCAAGATGATTCAAGTCAAGGAGATGATACAAGATAACAATCTTAAGAACTCAAAGTAAAAAAGATAAAGGCTCAAGATCAAGATCACAAAGCATGAATGAACAAAGCCATTACAAACAAGGCAAGACCAAAACAAGGAAAAGCATAAACGTCAAAAGTCATATCTTCAACATCAGGGGAGACAATGATAAAACAAAGCAAACTCCTACAAATGTTATCGGTGGTACGGAGGAGTTTAAAGAAAGAGACCTCAACATTGGGGGAGATTGTTAGCCTTAATTATATTAAGTCAAACAAGAATGTTATCGGTCTTATAAAGTCAAATTGGGTCTTGTAAAGTAATAGGCTAGTCGGGTATAAACGGGCTTGGAATGTAAACAAATATTGTCCATGTATAGGGTTCAAAGCCCAAGTTAAGCCAAGCCCGGCCCATTTAGAAAGCCCATGAGCCAACTAGAAGGCTTGGGTATAAAAGGACCCCTCTCCACACATGGAGAGGGTTGTTGGTCATTCATATGTGTGTGTATTACATGTGTGTAACCATCCACCACTCTTTCTCTCTCTAATCTAATATTCCAAAGTTCATCTCATCCTCTTTTCTTCTTTCTTATTTTCGGCTCATTTAGAGCTTATTTGGGTTTGCTTATTTGTTGTGTAAGGATTATATTATGGGATAACACTTAACAACAACAAGGTGGATTCCTTAGGATTTGCTTGATACCTTGCGCAGAGACAGATAGAGAATTGAATTACAGGTCTGCTTGTAGTTAGGTACATTAGTGATCTAATCATACCTTTGTACTCAGTCTCATTTATAGCTTTTCCATTGAGATCATGTCCTAAATTATTAGGGGTTACCATTGGAGTTTTCACTGATGAACCATTTATATCATACTTTTTTAGTAAATCTTTGACATAGTTTTCTTGGTTCATTGAAATGCCTCTTTTAGATTGTTTATTTTGAAATCCAAAGAAATAGGTGAGGACGCCCATCATGCTCATTTCATATTTTTGAGGCATCAATTTGGTAAACTGTTTGCATAATTTTGTGCTGGTTGACCAAAAAATAATATCATCAACATAGATTTGAACCAAAATCACATCAATTTTGGTTTTATAGACAAATAATGTGTTGTCTATCTTTCCTCTCACAAACTTGTGTTTAGTGAGAAAGGTTAAGAGGGTTTCATACTATGCTTTTAGAGCTTGTTTAAGTCCATAAAGGGCTTTGTCCAATTTGCAAATATGATTTGGGAACTCACTGCTCTAAAAACCTAAAGGATGTTTAACATACATGATGTGTCATTGTAAGGTTGTAATTTATGAAAGTTTAAGTTTTACCATTTATATTTTTCCAACTATACCTAACAACAACACTTTAACGGGCAGTGTACCCAGTCAAGATGTAGCTTCGTTGGTAAGTAGGGTGTCGATCATTAAGAGCGAGAGCGTTAATCGCTAGTTCTATTAGTATTTTAGTTATCTATGTTAGTTCTAACTGATTCTATTCTATGTTAAACTAAACTAAGGACAAAGGGGGCTTTTCAGCCTGAGAGGCTGACATGAGGTTTAGCTATCTAACCTAAGGTTTTGATGACAAGTAAAGCAATAAATGCACACAAGAAGATAAACAAACGATAGAGGAATGGTCAAGAACTCATGTAAGTAAAACATATCAACCATGAATAATCTGATAAAACATTGGTTTGTTTATTAGTGCAATGATTGACTTATCTCGAAGGGCATATCATTCCTAGACTTAGGCGGTACTTCTTCCTAAGACCTAGACACGCTAATTCTGTCACAATTAGATGCATCCACATAAAGCAAGCATTTGTTGATTAAAATTTATCTTAGGAGATTAATAATGGTGTTCCTACTAAACCCTAGCTCATGGAGACTTTACCCACTTACTGCTTAATGATGCTTTATGTACTACTAGTCTACTGTCCGAGTCCTTACCAATGGAATAAGAACGTACTCGTTGATACCAGGGCCACCTTATGGCTCAACTAAGCTCACTAAACTAAAGGCAAGGATATGTTAATATTTATGATCCTATGATTCTAGATATATAAATTACAATATAGAGAGCTATCCCGGACTCTTAGCCTACGCCCAAACAACACCGAAGTTGCGGCGCATTAAATATGTACGACTAGACCAGTTGAATGATAGGTCGCATACTTAAGCATGTAAACAAGCATAAATTGATAAACATAATCAACAATAAATGATAAATTAAGCAATCGAGATGAACAAGCCAAACATTAAACCTTCAAAAACATGGCTGATACCTAAAGGTATTAGCCTATAGTCATTGTAAAAATACACACGGTTTGATATATGAATGATAAAGAAAAGAAACCTTAACCGAATGCATATTTGATTGTGCGAAGATTACAAGGGTTTTCCTATGATCTTGAGGCTCTTTTCTGGCCTTTTATGCTCCTTTATTCGTCTCTTGGTCGACTTGGTGGTTTAGGGATTCACTTGCATACCTAAAACTGAGTTTAGGGTCTTCTATTTATAGAGTCTGGAAACAGGTCGATACGCCGTATCGAGTGATGTGGGATACGGTATATTGGGGATTTCTTAGAGTAAAACCACGTTTGATATCTTTTAGATTCTTTTAGTGTTTAATACACCTTGGATACGGCGTATAGAGGCTCCAGGATATGGCTTATTGGGTCTTCAATCCTTCGTGGTTATTTGTGAAGTGTAGGCACGGATATGCCATATCTTTTTTATAGATACGGCATATTAAGGTAAAACCAGTTGGTTCTTCTTCATTGACCAAAGTATTATATACGGCATATCATTGATGTGGATATGGTAAATTCTTCAAAGTCAGGCAATGGTCTTTTAAGTCATCAAAGTCTTGGATACGTCGTATAGGTCTAGAATAATACGGCGTATTAGCTGTCAGATCACTAGACTTTCTTGAACTCTTCGTTTATGCTCTAAAATGTGTGCCTTTTAGCATAACTTCACAAAGTACTCCATAATTACTGCAAATAACAACTTTAAGCAATTAGGTACCAATTCATGCAATAATTATAAAAAGTGAGTAAGAATCATAGGATAAATGATGCTATAAAAGTGACGTTATTTGATGTCATCAAATATCCCCCTACTTGAATCCTACTTGTCCTCAAGTAGACTTTAGAAGTTTATAAAAATGTATCCCTAAGGATTTTTTCGTTAAGCATTTATTTGATCTATTACAAGTACACAACCAAACACCTCACGAAATAGGAAGATGAAAACACTCAAATCACTCAACTAATCTATGTGGTAACATGTAACTAATTCGCTCAATTGCTCGGTCGTGACGAGTATTCTATCATAAGCTTGGCAAGGATACACATCTCCACTACTAGAGCTAAGGAGTAACAAGTTTATAAAGGTAAAATAGGTTTTTATAATAAGGCTTAGGGTTGATCATTCTACAATCTTTCACCAAAAGTATCACACAAACAAGGCAGCTGAATCACACATACATGGCCGTAACGACGGAATAGACATGTGTGACTCGATCACATCCTCATTCGAGTAAAACTCAAAGTTAATGATTAGGAAAGGGAAATAAATTATTGTTAAATAAAATTCACGAAACAAATAGATTAAGTCCAAACAGATAAGGTACAAGTTGCTAGATACTTTTCCCGAACGTTGCCATGATAAAGACACAAATATATACACAAACGTCTTGATCATTGATCAAAAACAACAATCTAAGTTGGCGTTCCCGTAACGGTCAACTTCCCATTCATCCCATACTTTATATACTTTTACAAGACAAGTTGTGATATCTATCACTTTATACAAAACTTTACATCTTTGTCTTATATGATGTATCAACGAATAATCGATCCTTGATATAATTCCCTTGGTTTAAGCTTTTGTGAACCGACTATCTTCAAACTTTCTTCCTCTTTTTTTGTTGCAATTTTTCTAATTTTTTTGCGTTTTTTTAATACTAACTATGAATCTCGGTGTAATTTCACCATCTTCACGATCATAATAACTCCAGATAATTCCTTCGATAATTCTTCATTCTTCGGACGTACCAATACTTGTGATGGTAGTAAAAATACATGAGTTTTGACTACTTTATACATTCCTATTTGCAATGTGAAAATTTCTTTCCAACCGTACCAAAGATAGAAAATGACACAAGACTCGGGAAATACATACTTTACACTTTAAGCAACTAGCAACTGATAAATAGACTTAATCTAACAGGGTAGGCTAAGGTGTAAAGGTGTAACGAAACAAACAGTTGGTGTTATTCCTAAAGGATTGGCTCTACATGTTTTTCTAGGGGTATCAGGGTTTATACGAGAGTTAACTAACCAGTGTAGTTAGTTAGTATACAACATGTATAGGATTTTGGGGTGTGATCTTAAAAATTTACCAATTTAATCAAGTTACCCCATGTAAATCCATAGTACTCGTCACTGTGATCTCGAATAGATATACAAAGCCAAGTTCTAAAGTCTTCAACATTATCAGCACACTCATATTTTTGTGGAATTTGGATAAACATTTGGAAACGGATAAGGTTAAATCCTCACAATATCTAATAAGGGTTATTGTGTGCGGGTTATGTAACAAGTAATTTCACAAACGTATGCTTGAATTTTTTTTACATTTAAGCATAATTTACGCATTTTAGTGTGAAAAATAGGGCAAGTATGCATTCTAATTCTCATCCCCCCACTTGAATTATACAATGTCCTCGTTGTATAGATAAAACATTAAAAAACAGGAAATAAAAAGAATTAAAATGAGAAACTCCCCTGATATTTTGCTCTTTAGATTATTCAAATTGAGTATATGAGCAAGAATGTGTGTTGTTAGTGCATGATTTAATCCTAGCAACACACATCAGATTCTAGAAAATACTCCACCAACGTCTTCGTTTTCTTTTCAGTAAGGTCCTGTGCAAGATATAAGAAAACAAGTGCAATTTCTTTCTCTGTGTATTTGCTGGTTAGACTCGAGATAAAAACCTAAAATTGTACAGGAAGTCAATACGCCGTATACATTCCCCAGGATACGCCGTATTGATACATGTAGGCTGTATTCATTTAATGAATACGTCGTATAGAATGTGCTGAAAATAAATACTAGATAACGTTCAGAAGGTCAATACGCCGTATCCATGGGGTTTGGATACGCCGTATAGACAGTCTGGAAAGACAAACTCGATAAAAAATTGAAAATACATTTCGGGTTGTCTCTCGGCAAGCACTTTTGTTTAGAGAAAAGTCTTTAAGTTAGACTTGCCCCAATTTAATCCCATCCTTATAAAACAATTTGGGGTCGAACGGGATGCCAAATGGCACATACAAATTCTTGATTAGGAAAATGAATGACATCCCTTTGTTAAGATGATTCCAAGTCATGATATTAAAATTTAAATCCTTGATAAAAGTTTTAGTTTTGAAAAATTTATTAGATGTATCATGACTTGTTTCCAAAAGCTTATTTGACATTTGTGCATAGGCACCATCATCAGTATTTATTACATTACCCCCCGAAGACTGTTTAATATTAAATTTGTCATCATCATTGTCCTTATCCGATTTTAAATCATCAGGATAAATTACGTTAAAAGGAAATAGACTATTAAAGTATAAAACGTTTTGTTTCTCTTCATCATATTCGGACAATGATGTTTCATCTTTTAAATTAAGTTCATCGATATGTTGAGGACTTACAGTAGGTTCAGTTAAAAAATCTGATTTAGACGTTAGAGCATCATTGTAAACAATGGATGGGAATTCTTTCTCAAAATCTTTAAAGTAGTCTAAATCATCAAAATAACTGACCGTATGCTCGGGTGACGGAAACAAAGGCATATTGACTTTTTCATTATCATTTTCCGAATTCATTTTCAAATCGTCGACAAAAATTATTTTATAGGAAAATGAATTTTTATCGTAAATCACCATGTAATCTTCATCGTCAGATTCGTCAAACAATATTCTAAAGTCAATTTTATTGTCGTTAAGAGGACTTACCGTATGTTCACAAGAGAGCGTTACTTCAGGTGTTAACATGTCATTTAAGACTATAACTGGGAATTTAGTTTCAATAGATCTGAGGTTGTGAACGTCTTCATCATACCAGATCTTACCATACTTAGCAGTTTCCTAGTTATACACCTTACCATGCCTACGAGCCTTTTCTTCCTCAAGCCTGATATATTCTTCCATAGTAATGTTGGGGTCGTCCATATTAACCTGTAATAAATTTTATGGGAAATAAAATGGTCAAATAGACAAATACGCCGTATTCAGTAGACTAAATACGTCGTATCGGTGTTTGGAGTCGAATACGTTGTATTGGTTTAAAAAAATTATACGCCGTATCCAAGAAGATGAATACGCCGTACTGAGTATTCAACTCAGAAAGATACAGCAGACTGTAACAATGCAGAAAAATAAACAAACACACAATATGCAAAATATACAATACAGAAAATTAAACGCACAAGACAAACACACAAATATGCAAAGTAATCTAAACTACACTAAACTAAAAATACTAATAAGATAAGAACTAAACAACTTTACTCCTCGTGAAAGGCGCCAAAAACTTGATGTGTCGTTGTAAGGTTGTAATTTATGAAAGTTCAAGTTTTACTATTTATCTTTTGCTGACTATCCCTAAAAACAACACTCTAACGGGTTGTGTACCCGATCAAGATGTAGCTTCGTTGGTAAGTAGGGTGTTGATCACTAAGAGCGAGAGCGCTAATCCCTAGTTCTATTAGTCTTTTAGTTATATATGTTAGTTCTAATTGATTCTATTCTATATTAAACCTAAGTTAAACCTAAACTAATGGCAAAGGGGGGTTTTCAGCCTAAGAGACTGGCATGAGCTTTCGCTATCTAACCTAACGTTTTGATGACAAGTAAAGAAATAAACCCACACAAGAAGATAAACAAACAATAGAGGAACGGTCAAGAACTAATGTAAGGAAAACATATCATCCATGAATAATCCGATAAAATGTTGGTTTGTTTATTAGTGCAATAATTGACTTATCTCGAAGGGCATATCATTCCTAGACTTATGCGGCACTTCTTCCTAAGACCTAGACACGCTAGTTTTATCACAATTAGACGCATCCGCATAAAGCAAGCATTTGTTGATTATAATTTATCTTAGGAGATTAATAATGGTGCTCTTACTAAACTCTAGTTCATTGAGACTTTACCCACTTACTACTTAACGGCTCTTTATGTACTAGTAGTCCAATGTCCGAGTCCTTACCAATGGAATAAAAACGTACTCGTTGATACCAGGGTCATCTTATGGCTCAACTAAGATCACTAAACTAAAGGCAAAGATATGTTAATATTTATGATCCTATGATTCTAGATATATAAATTGCAATATGGAGAGCTATCCAGACTCTTAGCTTACGCCCAAACAACACCGAAGTTGCAGCGCAATAAATATGTAGGACTAGACCCAGTTGAATGATAGGTCGCATACTTAAGCACGTAAACAAGTATAAATTGATAAACATAATCAACAATCAACGATAAATTAAGCAATCGAGATGAACAAACCAAACATTAAACCTTCATAAACATGGCTGATACCTAAAGCCGATAGTTATTGTAAAAATACACACGGTTTCATATATGAACGATTAAACAAAAGAAACCTTAACCGAATGTGTATTTGGTTGTGCAAAGATTACAAGAGTTTTCCTATGATCTTGAGACTCTTTTTTGACCTTATATGCTCCTTTATTCGTCTCTTGGTCAACTTGGTGGTTTAGGGATTCACTTGTATACCTAAAACTGAGTTTAGGGTCTTCTATTTATAGAGTCTAGAAACAGGTCGATACGACATATCAGGCGACGTGGGATACAGCATATTGGTGATTTCTTAGAGTAAGGACCACGTTTGATATCTTTTAGATTCTTCTAGTGTTTAATAGACCTTGGATACGGCGTATAGAGGCTCCTGGATACGGCTTATTGGGTCTCCAATCCTTCGTGGTTATCTGTGAAGTGTAGGCACGGATACGCCATATCTTCTTAATGGATACGGCGTATTGAGGTAAACCAATTGGTTCTTCTTTGTTGACCAAAGTATTATATATGGCGTATCATTGATGTGGATACAACGTATTCTTTAAAGTCAGGCAATGGTGTTTTAATTCGTCAAAGTCTTGGATACGTCGTATAGGTCTAGAATAATATGGCGTATTGGCTGTCAGATCAGTAGACTTTCTCAAACTCTTCGTTTATGCTCCAAAATGCGTGCCTTTTAGCATAACTTCACAAAGTACTCCATAATTACTGCAAATAACAACTTTAAGCAATTAAGTACTAATTCATACAATAATTATAAAAAGCGGGTAAGAATCATGGGATAAATGATGCTATAAAACTAATGTTATTTGATGTCATCAGTTCACTTCTTCTTTTAGTTTTCCATTAAGGAATGCACTTTTAACATCCATTTGATAGACTATGAAGTTAATGTAAGTGGCAAAGGCAAGAAAGATCCTAATTGCTTCAAGTCTTGTAACTGGAGCAAATGTTTCATCAAAGTCTATGCCTTCTTGGCAATTATAGCCTTGAGCTACAAGCCTTGACTTGTTTTTGATAACAATGTTAGGTTCATCCCTTTTGTTTATGAAAATCTATTTTGAGCTAATTATGGTTTTTCCATAAGGTGGAGGAACCAGTGTCCAGACTTTGTTTTTGAAAAATTGATTCAGTTCCTCTTGCATGGCATCAACCTATCCAAGATGCTTAAGTGCTTCACAAACCTTTTTAGGTTCTTCTTTAGAGAGAAAGTCTATAAATAGACATTCATGAGCTAAAGCAACACTTAGCTCTTTGGCCATTGCCCTTGCAAGCATTCCACCTCATGGATTACCCACAATGTTAACCATCTTAATATGTTTGTCTCTATTTCATTTGTCTTGAGGAGCTAGAGTAGCCATGGATGGGATGGAAGAGGGAGATACAATTTAGATTGTTAAAATTGCATTTTGTGCTAAAGTATCCACAGTTGGAGAGGATAATCGTTCAGTGATATGAACTTCTTCAGTTTTTAGGAGGTTATCAATGATATGATTATCATTGTTGTGATTTGAGTATTCAGGTTGATCATCATTTAAGATTTTACCAGTTTGAACAGGGTGATCATTTTAATCATTATCAAATTGATCAGCTTGATCTACTGAACAACATTGCTATTAAATTGACACCTTTGAGATGGTTTAAAGTGATGAAGATATTCATCAGGTGGATATCTTTATGATTTAGCAATGTTGATATCATCAACTGAAGGTTTTGTAAATTTAATAGCATCAGTGCTTTCATCAAATGTGATGTGATAGGTTTATTCAGTTTGTTGTCTTCTTGCGTTGAAGACCCTAAAGGCTTTGGAAACAAGTGAGTATCAAAGGAAATAACCATCATCAAATTTTTCATCAAACTTACCTAAGTGATCATTATTATGAATGGATACAGGACATCCAAAGACATGAAGGAAGTTGATGTTTGGAATTCTCCCACGAAATATTTCATAAGGAGTTTTAAGATATCTTTTAACAATAGTAGACCTATTTTAAATGTAGCATGCAGTGACTACAGCTTCAGTCCTGTATTGTTTTGAGAAGATAGACCCTGAAAGCATTGATCTTGCAGCTTCTATGAGAGTTCTATTTTTCCTTTCAACGACACCATTTTGTTTAGTTGTGTAAGGAGAGAAAAAGTTTTGTGAAATTCTCTTCTCATCACAGAAGTTGACAAGAATTCTATTCCTGAATTTAGTACTATTGTTAGTTTTAAGTTTTTTGACTTTGATGTTATTTTGATTTTCAACTCTTTTAATAAATGACATAATGGTTTCAGGTGCATGACTTTTCTTTTTCAAGAAGTATACCCTGGTGTACCTTGAGTACTCATCAACAATGATAAGGGTATACTTTTCATGGTTAATGGACCTTGGAGTTACAGGTCCAAACAAATCCATGTGAAGAAGATGAAGACATTTTTTGATTGATGAGGTTTGCTTTGTTTCGAAACTGGCTCTGTGATGTTTTCCTTTTTCACATGATGGACATACTTTGTCCTTTGAGTAGATAAGTGAGGGAAGTCTAATGAAAAGACTTTGTTTGGCCAGTTGATTGATTGTTTTGAAGTTTAGACGAGCAAGTCTTTTATGTCATAGCCAGTTTAAACTTTCAGATGCTTTGGCAAAGAAACAAGATTCTTGTGCAAAAGATTTCATGTCAAGAACATATACATCTCTTACTCTTGGAGAAATCATTACAACTTCTTTGTTGGAGATGAAGATAGTTCCTCTTTTCTCATTAAACTAAAAAATATATTTAGCATCACATAGTTGACTAATGCTAACTAAATTGTATTTAAGACCATTCACAAATGCTACTTTTGTAAAAACTATACCATTACATTTAATAGAACCATATCCCTCAATGATGCATGTTGAGTCATCTCCAAACACCCCTTTAGGTCTTGGTTGTTCCACATATTTGTGCAGATAGCTTTTGACACAAGTCATATGCCTTGAGCATCCACTGTCTAGGTACCAGATGGGTTTCCTGGTGTCACTCTACATAAATAAGTTAAATGGTTAGTTTTGCTTAAAAATCTACCTTTTAGTGAGAGTCTTAGATCTATTAGCATTTGATGATTTAGTCTTTTTGGATTGGAGAGCTTTAGCCTTTTTAGCTTAAAGTGCTTCACCTCTTCTGAACCACTCAATGTCATTATGTTTAGTTGTAGTATAAATTGTGCTACCACAAGTCTCACAACTTTTTATGACATGCTGAGGGTTTTTAGGTTTTATTCCTCTTCTAAGAAAAATGATTTTATTGTGACCCTTTGTGTCATGATCATAACTTCCGCAAATTTCACATGTGGGATAATTGACACAATCATCACATTGATGATCATTAAACCCACAGTGTTTGCATGGTGGAAATGGTTTTAAAGGTCTTGAGGTTTAAGATCTTGAAGAAGACCCACATTAACTTTTGAGATGCTGAGACATGTTTATTATGTATTCAGCATGATCACAAGTTCTGTGATCAGTTCTCTCACATTTTTTGTAAAATACTACATTGTAGCAGTTTTCTGAGAGATGATTGTTCATCCTACAAAATTCACAACCCTTTTTTAATTGTGTTTTGTATTTTGTTTAGAGTGAGTTTTTACATGTTGAGGTTTGTTGTTTCTGGAATAAGATGACGAATTTTTGTTGATTTGTAATTTGAGATCATTTAGTTCTTTTATTACAACAGACAAAGGAATGTCATCTTCAGTTTTTACATTTTTTAGTTTACCAACAGGAGCTGAGTTTTTCTTGGAAGCTAAAACATTTTTGTTACCCTTAGCAGGAGCTAAGGTTGGTTCATTTATGGTGCCACCTTTTAAAGTTTTAGCTTTGAATGTTGAATTAGACTTCAAAATTGATTTGATAGACTTTGGTCTAGATACAAGTTCAGCACTAACAAGTACTCTAGTGAAGGAAGAGGGGTGCTATAAACTAAAGATTCATCAACAGAATCATAGTCACTGATTGAGGAGTCAGTGACATTAACTGAGGATTTAGTTACTTTCATTTGTGATTCAGTTGGAAGAATTCTACCAGCTTCATGATTAGGCAAACTAAAACCTTCAGCTTCAAATAACCAAGGTCTTTCAACACTTGGAATAGCCACTGATGTTGTCGTCGTAGGACTTCTACAAGAAGTTTTACAACTTCATAGGCAGTGTACCTAATCGTTGTAGCGTAGTATAGGCAAGGCTCAGGGGTTGTTATCGTTCTTTAGGGGAATAGTACTGTGAAGGCCAGATTGAATGTTCACTAAGGTCTAAAGGTTGAAGGAAGATTATTTTTGTATTTTTGTGTTTTATAGAACGCAAGTAAACTTATGGTTTTGAGAGTTGGTTTGTATTAACTAATTTTACTTTTAATCTAATCTAACGAGGAGACAATTATACAACGAAGCGTATTCACTTGGGATGCACTACTCCTTGCTAGCTATCCAATTCTACCTATTGCTTTGTCACACTTGAGATGTAATGTGTAATTATTTCCTAAGTCATGAACGGATTACATGAACCCACCGTCTACTTAGTATTCCGCTAGAGCAACGTACAAGTAAGGTAGTATGAAGACTATTACATGGCCCCTAAAAGTACACTAAGTGCATGTGAAATATATTAAAAGTGGATCAACCATATTAGGGGACAAGGTAGTATGAATGCTGTTACCCGATGGTATCTTTTCTACACAATCATGTTTCCCTAGACATATCAACAGTGATACAGATAAAAGCTGGTTTTCTAGAGCCTAACACGCACATCCATCAACAAGAAGCAATAGGAAACAAGAATTATAAACTATAATCAATTAGACTCATTGAATCTGTCACAAATAACAAGATCTAATCAATTAATGACAAGGTTCATGCAATCCCAAATAAATACAAGATGAATTAGCCAAGCATACTCAAGCAATATAAATCATAATCAACACAAGGAATTGAAGACATAAATTAAGATTGATATGATAATCAAACCATTATAAGATGTTTATGGCAAGAATTAAGTCTTCTAAATTGCTAGAAAAACACCTACCCAAACCCTAGAATCATAATTAGGGTTGGGGTTTTTTTAAAAACGAAGTTATGAGGCTGCATTTATAGGCAAAACCCTAACCAACTTTTGTGATGGTGTCACCAATAACATGTGATGCTGTCACAGCGACATCTTTGGCGTGGTTGTAGATTTTCTCGTTCTGAACGCCTGAGCTGTTGAATCATCGAAATCCGAGTTCATATGAAGGAGTTATGATCAAAACAATATCTGGTACTTCATGCGCACGTCGAATGATCATTTTTATCTAGAATCTTCTAAGGTTTCTTTAGGTTGGCTACCTTATGATGCCATCTCCAAATCTCTAACGCCATCATGGGTTAAATTGTGACGGCGTCACTTTGTATTGGTGACGCCGTCTTCAGCTGCTGAGAACATTATCTTGAGTAATGTTGGTGTAGGTCTGTAGTCTTGTCCGTTTCTTCTCCAAATGAGCCCAAGTCACGTGTAATTCTTCCAAATGTCCT
>BQNB010021788.1:32015-63810 GCA_026074375.1 Tanacetum coccineum | reverse complement strand
GGAGAGAAAAATAAGAGAAGTAGAAAAGTGTGTGTTATAAAATATATTGAAAGTGTGTGTGAAGTATGAAATAATAAGGGGATATTTATAGGATTTTTAAGGGGTAAAAACGAGATTTTTTGGGGTTTAAATTTGAGAAAAAACGCTCCCTCAAACGGCTATTTTAAAAAAAATAATAAAAAAATATAAAACGGCGTGGGCTGTTACGAACGGCGTCAGACCGAACGGCGGGAGCACCGGAGTCGTGCGCCGTTCGTTTAGCTCGCGCCGTTCCTTGGCACGAGCGAACGGCTCAACCGTTCTCCCACCCTCTAAACAAAACTGAAACTATTAAACCGTTACTCACCATGTTTGTCTAGGCGATTTCCTTGCTCTCATTTGACTTCCTTGGCCACTTTAACACGTGAATATCATTTTATAACCATCAATATCAGTTATGACATCATTTGCACAAGGATTATATCTAAATTCACTAACTTTATCATTATTATGGCCCTGTGCGAAATATACAATGCTGCTTTTATCAGCACCGGAAAAAAAACACACATTCACCGGACACATCAACGCCACATCAGATTTCTTTCTCCTACTTTTTACCTTCACTCCCTCTCACACTTCACTATTATCAATCACAAAACTCCTCACCGGACAACCTATTTTTTTATTAAAAATTAAAACTTTTATTATTCATAAATTAAAAATATTACATTAAAAATTAAAAACATTACATTAAAAATTAAAAACATAACATTAAAATTAAAAAACATCATAAATGTGACGTGTTCGATTAAATCCGCTTTGAGCATTTGATGTGCTTGTGACGATTTGATGTATCTGATAATTCTATGCTTTTGTTCATCAGATCGTATGAGGTCATCCGGTTAATGTTCTTCCTCCTCAGTACCATTCGGGGACATATCGCCTCCCATCGCATTAGTCTTATTACACGGGCCTTCCCTCCAAGCGTCTTCCACTACTTTATTAAAACCTTTCATCTCATTCCAGTAATGAAAATAATCTTTTCTTGCCCCTTCCTTCTTTAGAGCACCAAATGCTTGTTCAACATCTTTTCTTGCCCCTTCATGCATTGCCTTATATTGTAATCGCTTGTGGTCATCATTGGACAAAAAAGGCGTGCCATATCCTTAAGTCTTGTGATGCAACAGCCTCAAACAAATGAATGGATCCGCACCATGATCACGTCTACAATATTGTGCCTTGTGTGCGATTGGACAACCAAACCACGCTCAATCTGTACAATCAAGACTTCCTAGCATTCCCAACAACCCGTGCTATTTTTTGTGATGCGCGTATAACTTTTCAACATCAGAAATTGTTGGTTTTCACATAAACTCAGGTCTAAAAATCTCTATAACAAACCTACAAAAATGTTCAAGAGATAGACGAGAAGTGGCATGACCCATCTGCAAATATTCATCAAGGGCGTCAGGAACGGTGTCGTATGCTAATTAACGAATCGCTGAGGTGCACTTCATCAACGGGGAAATTCCTAGTCTTCCGGTACAATCTTCTTTCTCACGAAAATATGCACAATGAATAGTTACTTCTTCAACTATACTTGTGAAAAGTGTTCGACTCATTCGGAACCTCTCCTCGAAACGTGCTGCCAAAAACATCGGATTGTCGCTAAAATAGGCTCCAACTAAACGTTCATGAGCACCATAGTAATCACGATTTATGTTGGTTCTCTTTTGCCATTTTGGTTTTGGTAAACAAACAAAAAAAGACAATGCTCTGCTAAAATAAATCAAGTCACGTCGGATTTTTTCTTCTCTTTCTGCTTGTATCTCTTTAATGTCTGGGTTGCATTATTGGTTCGTAATTCGTAGCCATAATAGGTTGTGTTTTAGTTGTGTGAAGAATGAGGAGTAGAGATTATATTATTTGAAGTTGCGTTTAAAATTTTTGAAGTTTAAGGGGTATTTATAGGTCAATAAAATGGTAGTGGGGAAAAGTTTTTTTTTATAAAGTTACCATTTATTAAAAGTGGCCCCGCATTCTACACAATGCCCCAAAAGTGGCCCGTTTACCATTAGGTTGGGTTTGAGCTTCTTCTCGCGCGTGACCCTTGGGGGTTTTTAATGGTGCTCATGAGTGACCTATGGCTCACGATAGCGTGAGGAGTGCTTCCTCACCACCGGTAAAAGCAGCCTAATTAATCAGCACCATCATCAATAACATGGACTAACTAATAGTTTTTAACATCATAATAAAAGAAATACAAAAATATACAAGATGACGAAGAACAAACCTGAGAGGTAAAGGATTCGCTGGAAAATCGTTAAGTTTTTGCCATAGAAAAAAGTAGAAAAAACTGCGGAAAAAAGAGAAAAATGAAAAAAAAGAATGACAAGTATTTATGTGGTGGGGTTAATGGGGGAGCTTGATGGTGTACCCAAGGCTTTGGTCGTAGTCTAGCCTCCGAACAGTACACATGCGATGCTCAAAGTGACAATTGGCGTAAAGCCAACTAGGCTATTATAAGGGAATCCGCTAATACACAAGAGTCTATCCTACAAAGCCTGACTCTCCGAAGGACTCTAGCCTCCGGAGGAGATCAAGACTTCGTACTAAAAGACAAATATGGAATATTGCGTGGTGTATTCCCGTGCATACGACAATCGCACATGGGCACGATCTCACAGCCTATGCTCGAAGCTCTATCATCGGCTAGTGAGAATAAGGTTCACCACACCCAATTTTGTTGAGACATGTGGCAACCTCTAGGTCTTTCCTAGTGTTTGCTTATATATAATCCTTACATTCATTCATTTAAGGTATGTCATCACCCCCGTTTTTACTTTCTCTGTGTTGACTTATTCGGGAATACTCTAATGACTTATTCTCACACTAAAATCGGTTCTCATGTTCGACCCCTACGCTCCGACTAACCTAAGTGCCTTTATTTGTCTTGTTTCAGGTATTCCGAAGTTCTTAAAAGTATCTAGCTTACGGTACAAATAGGCTCTAATAAAAATGTAAAGCCTTAAAAATACACACATATATAAGTATAAGATCTACTAAATCTAAATAACTAGAATTTCAATGGATCAGAAATCCTGCCTGTAGATGGTTGAAACAGAGCTTCGGATGGGCTATGCTGCTTACTGTAACTGTTAAATTTGATTCCCTTCCCCTTTTGTCAGAGCAGGCCACACATAAAAAGGGTGCGATCCATTATACGATCATTTTTAAAGTAACCCTTGCAAATAAATAACCCCTTCCATTCATTCATTTCAAGTATATCATCACCCTCATTTCTACTTTCTCCCTCTAGACTTATTCTCAAATTTTCTGATGACTTATTCTCATGCCGAAGTCGGTTCTCAGGGTGGATCCTTGCGGTTTGACTAATCCAATCGCGTTTATTTGTCTTATTTCAGGCCATCCAAAGTTCATAAAAGTATCTAGCTTACGGTACGAATAGGCTCTGATAAAAATGTGCAATCCCTTATACGATATTTTTTAAGAAATTTTCATCACATGTGAATCAATTAAAAGATGTGTGGTAGAATCCATTAGACTACATTGCTTGAGTGCTTGCTAGTGTAGATATGTGTGTCGTTAGACTTAAGCAATGGGGCGTGGCTCCCTTTTTTTACCGGCAAGGTAGAGCCAAATTGCTATCTTTCCAGCGGAAACAACAAAAACTCCGCTCCTCACTTTCTGTTGCCACCGTTTTTTTGCCTAGCGGCATAACTATGCCGAGCGGCAAGTAACAAAAAGTGGGCTCTCTTTTTTTCTTCATTATTTATGTTTCGTGTGTGTTATATGTGTATATGTCTAATGAGGAATTTTTGGATGAAAAAAATTGATAGGGTAAGAGAGAAAGGTGCTTCAAACATTTTTGGCAAGGCAAAGGACAAGAAGAAAGCTAACGCGATACTGAATTAAAGAATTAGCAAACGTTGCAAACACTATTCCACACCCTCCGCTTTAAGGGTCTGTCTTAGTGTGCCTAGCTTTTTGTTTATGTCACGAACTCGTAACTTTAAGGAATTGATATGTACACATATCAATTTGATTCATACACATAAATACATATGTAAATAGACTTTTATGCCCTTGTGTAGTTTTAACCCCCTTTCTTAATCTAAAGTGAGAAATTAAGGGTACCCCTATTGGTACCCCCTGGCCCACTCAATAGTGCCAAAAGGTACAAAAGATTTTTTTTGTACCCTCTTTTTTACAGTGTAACGCAGTTTTTTATCAGTTTCTGTTCCGTAATTTTTGACAGTTTCATACTTTTGACCTGTTAAACGTTATATTTTTCGTTCCGTTTTCTCCGTGTCACAGTTTTATAACATATACAAAATTATAAAAATATAAAAAAAATACCACAGACTAAACGCAAAAAATCAAGGGGGTTACAAATGATGTTTCGGGGGGTACATATAACATAAGCCGAAATTAATCGTGTCTCCTCTTAGTCTCTTACTGATAACATCCACTGTCACCGTTTAATTCGTCACATATTCACATGTATATATGCACAACTGAATTATCTATCTTTGAACAAATAAATTTAACACCATACTTTACTTCCATAACAATAGAATGTATACATCATGCAATTGGTTTTCATGTTCGCCATAAGGTCTAATTATTCAAAGACCTTTTTATATGTTTCACAACATTGTTTTGGTCTTGATTTTGAAATAAATCTACAAAGTCTCAGGCATAACAACGGTTACATTGACAATTATTTTAAACTAACACGTAACGCCTTTATCTTCCTATGAATATCCAACATTATATTTAGCGAACAAATGAACTCAACAGACTCGTCAAGTCCAGTATTTCCAAGATGAATAACTTTATCTCAATAGCTCTACATTCAAATCGGTTGATGATTTACTAAAGAGAGTGCGAGCATTTTGTTACGCTAAATAATATGGGGTATCTATTCGTGATTAAAAGAAAAAGACGAGTATGTGGCATTAAAGTGTGATCGAAGTGGTTCCTAATGAAATGTACGCTTCATTGGATAAGAACCAAATCGGAGCACAGCATCTTGTTTGATTGAATGCCCCCTTCCACCGGAACCGATGGTGCTCGAGTGTTTAATATACAAAACTGGGCACATAACCCCGAACCATCTACCAATATGTTTGAGCATCCAACGCTCCATCAATTACCACAAGATGATGTGCTTAGTCATCCACAAACCTGGAACTTAGTTGATGTTACTTGATGTTGTACTTCTGTACTTGAGTTTGTGTGTGCAAGAGCATCCACTTGCACATTCATGAATTTGAGTTCGTATGGGATATGCTTCTTGTTACATAAATCCATATAAGTGGTGTTATATGGTGGTATTATGTGTTCTCATTAAACTTAATTTCTTTTAAATGTCAATCTATAGATCTAGTGTTAACATCAGCTTTGCCTTAATGGCATAGTTGAACCTCAAATGCCTAATATGTATTTTGAGGGATATAGTTTGAACGTTTTCTATGGTATTTAAGCATATACTGGTGTTCACTTGTATTGATTAACCTCATTCTAGTTTATGAAAATTAAAACATACAAACTTGTCGACTTCGGTCAAATATAAGCCATCTGGAAAAATTGATAGGAGGGAAAACAAATAATCAGTTTGGTGGAAGTTTTAAGAAAAAAGTCAAATAATGATTAAATATAAGGAGAGGGCATAATGGTCTATTTACAATTGTATTTATGTGTACGAATCAAATTGATATGTGTACATGTCAATTCATGTAACTTTATTATCATCAATGAAACTTTTTATGGGTACCAACAACCCTTTACACATGAGAAAAATGATTTACTTCCATTCCCAAACCAAACATCTCAAATTTCGTTTGTAAAAGTCTAAACGTGGAAAACAATAATTTCCTAAAATGTAAACTACAAATATGACATCGCTCCAACACAACACAAATGGGATAGGATATAAAGACATTCCAAATGAGGTAGGTTATAAAGACTCTTCTTAAACAAGCATTTTAGAGCGTTTAGAAGCGGCAAGCGACAAGCAGTAAGCATTTTAGATGAAAAGCTTGTTTGGCAACACCTCAACAAGCATTTGAATATTGTTTAACCGCTCAAATCTCAAATGCTTTTTAGAGAAGCATTTCAAAACTGCTCGTAGCAGTTTGTTATAAAATTACATTTATACCCTAAAATATAAAAGTTATAATTTCTTTAATTAGGTTATATGTCTTTTTTCGTAATTTTACACTTTCTAGTTACAGCTTGCAGCTACGTTACCAAACACTTTTTTTAAACAAACATGCTACTGCTTACTGCTCCTGCTAACTGCTCCTGCTACTGCTTATTGCTACTGCTACGTGTCGCCAAACATACCCTATATGTATCCCCTCTAGATTTTTCGGTTTTTTTATTTTTTTAAAAAAATTATTTTGCTTTTATAATTTTGTTTTTATCATAAAACTGTAAAACGGAAACTGGGGAAAAAAATTATAAAGTTTAACAAGTCAAAAGTATTAAACTGGCAAAAAGTACGGAGCAAAAACTGATAAAAAACGATGTTGCACTATAAACTGAGGGACAAAAAGAAAAAAAATACGAAGCATTGGTACTATAAGTGGGTCAGGGTGTACCAATAGTAGCACCCCTTCTAAATATACCATTTGTACCTCAATGTTTTTGTTTTTTTTTATAATTTTGTTTATGTTATAAAACTATTAAACGCAGAGTAGAGTGCGAAATAAAAAGGTATAAATTTAAAAATTCAAAAGTAAACTTTTTATGTGAGCCGGATGACTACTATACTACTATAGTGAGTCTGGTGACAGCCGACACAAATATCAAGTACCAAGATTCCAAGATAACATATCCGAACCGGCTTATGATATTGGTACCCCTAAAACACCATTGGTAACCCCTGGTTTTTCCGGTTTTTTTTAATTTTTTTTAATTTTTTTTTATTTTTATAATTTGGTATATGTTATAAGACTGTGACACGGAAAATACGGAACGAAAAATATAAAGTTTAACAGGTCAAAAGTATGAAACTGTCAAAAATTACGAAACATAAACTGATAAAAAACTGCGTTGCACTGTAAATGGGGTAAAAAAGAATCTTTTGTACTTTTCGTACTTTTTGGTGGGCCAGCACCCATCCGAACCAAAAAAACACAAATTCCCAACACTGACAAGAACACACTCACACTCTCTCTCCAAAAATGGTGGAAACCCTTTTAAACGCACTAAACGTGCGAGTCATCGGCACCGGTCAGACTTACCTGGTCTTATCACATGGATTCGGGACAGACCAATCAGCATGGAACCGTATTCTTCCATACTTTTTATCTCAATTCAAAGTCATTCTCTATGATCTTGTTTGTGCTGGCAGTGTTAACCCGGAATACTTTGATTTCTTTAAGTACACGTGTCTTGATGCATATGCTGATGATCTTGTGAATATACTTGATGGTCTTGGTGTTGAGAGGTGTTGTTTTGTGGGTCATTCAGTTTCGGCTATGATTGGCATTTTGGCGGCTGTGAGAAGGCCTGAGTTGTTTGAGAAACTTGTTCTTATTGGTGCTTCACCTAGGTGAATTACATTTTACATACTGTATTGTGTATATAATTTTTTGGCTATATTGATTAAATGTGGTGATTCTACATTGGTTTTTATAGTAGAATCACATAATTGTGAGATTGTGTCATTTTAAAAGAAATTGTATGACTGTTAACATTGCCGCTTATTAATGTTTTTGGTAAAAAAATTCTTAAAGGTGCTTCACTTGGGTAAGTTGGGTCATTATTGTTAATGATTGAAGTATGTTTGTGTGATTATGGGAATAAATGATTTTCGTTTTGGCCAAATGTTGTTTGAATTTAAAGTCGAATACGATTGTGAAATTAATTCTACTGTAATATGGAATTTGATTAATTGATTGAAGATTAGAGGACAATGTTGTAATGGTAGTGACATGAAGTTTGGAATTCCACTAGTAGAACCACATGATTGTCATTTACTGTAGGTCTTTTGTTTAAAGGGCAAATAGTCAAACAACGACTAACCAGATGAACTGTTCTTCCTCCCCTTGGATTTAAGTCTGTGATTCCACTTCTTTTATGTTTGTGTGTTTTGCATAGCAGTTGAATATATGTACACTTGTGTTGGTATATTTTATGGTCCGTGTGCATTTTATCTGGAATGGTATGAGGTGAGTGGTCTAAATTAAATCAATCTGCAGAAGAGATGATTATTTTAGGGTATTGCTGGATGAAGATGAGTTTGGTGGTGCTGTATTGTGATAAGATGAAAATGATTGCTTGTGTGTGTGTGTGCGTTAGATGAGAAAGGGTGTTTGGGAATAGGTTTTATTAGCTACTGAAGCTTTAATATAGTATTGGTTAATTAGTGACATGTTATCGTAATCATTCTAATTCAACATATAGTACACAAAATAGGAGGATTGGCAGCTTGCGTACATAGATTACGAAGATTATAATTTAAATACATACTAAATAATTTTACGGCAAGTTGGATACATCTTGAACTAATAATCACTATAATGAACAGTCATAATTGGGTGTCATCTATAATCTCGTCAAGCCTTGGTTATAAGCAGTGTATTTTGGCAACAGAATGAAAATTAAATTGTACGATTATCTAGCACAAGCTGAATAATGAATGGTAAGTACATGACGATTGCAATGGTTACCAAAGTATTTGGCTGTGTGATTGACCGATTTTCTCACCAAGCCTTAATATTAAAAAACAAATTAGTGGATTTCGACTACAAAGAAATTGGAGGATCTGATCTGTATGCAAATTTCAGGTTCCTAAATGATGAGGGTTACCATGGAGGATTCGAGGAAGGGGATATCCAGAAGGTTTTTGTGGCAATGAAAGAAAACTATGAGGCTTGGGTGAGTGGATGTGCTCCATTAGCGATAGGGGCTGATGTTCCAGTGGCTGTGCGGGAATTCAGTCGGACATTGTTCAACATGAGGCCAGACATTTCACTATTTGTATCCCAGATAGTTTTCAGCAGTGACCTGAGGGACATCTTAGGGTTAGTAAAGACGCCATGCTGGATAATTCAGACTGCAAAGGATGCATCAGTGCCAGAATCAGTAGCGAATTACCTGAAGGATAATCTTGGAGGGCGGAACACAGTGGTGATGTTAAATGTTGAAGGTCATTTACCTCATCTTAGTGCTCCGGTCTTGTTGGCTCATAAATTGAACAGAGCTCTTTCAAGATGAACAGAACATAATGTATTCCCATTTCGTTTTTTCTTAATGTTTCTCTTTCATCCTGTAATTGTATGTTCATACCCTGTAAGTTATATTTCGAGAAAGTGGAAAGTTAATGGTAGTCCCTTTGTGATATCGTAAGGTTATTTGGTGTAATTCTGAAGCTAAAACACAATTGGTAGTCCCCTTATGAATAGTATGATATCGAAAGGTGATTTGTTGTACAAGTATCTTGCTAGTTCTCTGTCTTATCAGCAGAGGCCGAATTCAAGTAATCCAGGGCCCAATATTATATTTAAGATGAACATAGAACATCCCTATTTGTAATAACTTAGGTTCTCAACTTATCATGAATAAATATCAAACAACACTAAAAACTGTTGGGGATCACAAGTTCAAACTTGGCTGCATGAACGAATAATGATGAACTTCAACATGTATGAGTCGATCACTGATTTGCTTGTGTTCCGGAATCAGGAATTTTGGATGTTTAGTTCGACAGGGTGAATTCGCCATTATTGGAGTTAACTGATGAGAAAGAACTTTGGTTGAGGGATGAGACCTTACTGATTAGTGTAAATATATCAGGTAGGTCCAATGGGATTTTAGTTAATATTTTTAGTAATATTTTGTAGGTGGTATTACCAAAGTTGAGCGTTTATATGATGTTTACCAATTTCGCTTTTCATGGTGTTAAAATCAAGATGTATTTCAAACCAACCAATAGTCATTTCGTAGGTGTCAACCAACCATAGTCCTTCGCACTTTCATGTTGTTCTTATATAAAGATTGTATAAACCAACCAAACATCTCTATTTGTAGGCTAGATTTGAAATAAGCTATAACTTTATTACAGTATCACCTGAATAAATTTGCTAGAACAATGTGATTTTGAGTTTAAGATATTATTGAGGAAAACTTGTGGTAATATCACTTATTGTTTTTTTTTTGAAAAGCAGACTCTATTTTTACTCTATAATTTCATTTCTCAAATTGGTCTAGGTGAAATGTAGTCAGCTACAGATACCTGCCTACAGTACCAGGGCCAAAAATTAAGCCCATAAAATTTGGCCCAAAATTAAAATAAATTACTTAACGGGACCCTCGACTTTTACACTGTTTACGAAATTTTTTACATAAATTTTTAAAAAATAAAAAAAATGGCCCCTCAAGTTTACTTTTAATTCGCAATTTTTTACTTAAATTTCTTTAAATAAAAACAACTATCACGGACAGAAATGCTTTGGACCACGTATATAAATGAATACCAGTAGTGATATTTACCAAACGAACTTGCCACAACAACAATGCCAAGAAAATTTTCGGCCCAAATAAAAAAAAAAAATTAAAAACGGACCCTCGACTTTTTAACTGTTCTAACGGACTTTTTTACATAATTTTTTAAAAAAATTATAATAAAGGCCGTCCCCTCTAGGTTCTTTTTATATTCGCAAACTTTTTTACATAAATTTTTTTAAATAAAAAATATACAGACTTTAAATGTTATCACTGGAACTACCGAATAAAATGAGACACAGTTTTGACAACAACAATGCAAAAAACTTGCACAACAACAATGCAAAAAACTTAACTCCCGCGGCAACGCGCGGGGTAATTACCCCCTCGTTAGAACAAAACCAGAAAAACAAACTCCAACAAGACTATTGGAGACCAGCAAGCACTACAAAGGCCCAAAACGAGACCTACAAACCAAAAGGCCCATGCCAAAGAGAACAAGGCCACATAAAAGCCCAGGACCACACAAAAATACCACAGCACAAAAACATAACAGACATGAAAACTAGAACAGACCCTCACAAAGAAAAACATCTGCAGCACTTGCAGCAGCACACTCAATATCAGACCCTCCCAGAAGCTAAGCGACAATTTACGGGATCCAAAAACCATTGTCGCCAATTCATCTCAATTTTGATTTTTGATCTTCTCGTGATCCACTCGTAACTCTTTAATTGAATATCTTGAACAATTTTATTTATACTTGAGACTTTACCTTTGAAGACCCGCATATTTCTCTCTTTCCAAATAAAGTAACCGGACGTCCATCTAACCACTTGCCATAGACGGGTTGCATGTTTAGGAATATCAACATTCCCATTGGATGCAAATAATTCACCAATAGAGAAAGCGTTAACATCCCCAACCTTCCACCACCTATAGACCCTTTCCCAAACACTCATAGCGAAGTTGCACAAAACTAGACTATGCTCACAGGTTTCCACCACACTATCACAACGAGGACAAAGAATGGAGTCCAAATCGATATCTCTTTTGTCGAGCTCCACACGAACCGGAATCCTACCTTTCAAAGCTCTCCAAACGAAGAAGTTGACTTTTTTAGGAATCCATTTATTCATATAGTTTCTTGACCATGACTTTCAAGCCTGAACATTCTCTCTTCCACCATCTTTGTAAGCGCATTAACCGTAAACTTGCCATCCTCTTGAAGCGTCCATCTCCATGTGTCCCTACAATTGTTAGAAATCACAACATTTTGTAATAGAATGAGTAAATCCTCGAACTCCTTGCAAACCCTCCCTCTTAAATTTCTAACCCAATCCCATTCCCATTGCCACACGTTTTCCACCTATCTTCCTTTGTCTGCCACCCTTCCCTCCTTTCTCCTATCTAAATGATACAATCTAGGAAAAATATCACATAATTTCAGATCTTCAATCCAAGTATCGATCCAAAACCCTATATCTATGTCATTCCCCACATCGGCAACAAAAGAAGTAGGGAAATCTATGCCTAACTCCCCCAATTCCTCACCTATCTTAATAATCTCACGCCACACCCATCCCCTCTTTAAATCCCCTCCGACCCCCCTAACACCACCAAGACCTCCACTATCACCATAAATACTTTTAATAACTTTAACCCATAACGCCCCCCTTCACTCTTGAAACGCCACCACCATTTTCCCAACAGAGCCCAATTTTTTGCCTGTAAAGACCCGATATTTAACCCTCCATCCCCGTGTGAGGCTAGTAACATATCCCATTTAACCCATTGTATTTTTTTACCCTCACCCACACGGAACATCGAAAAGTAATACAAAGGCAAGCTACCTAGAACCGATTTAACCCATGTTAACCGACCCCCAAAAGACATCGTTTTAGTCTTTCAATCTGCCACACGCTTCTTGAATTTTTCTACAATGGGATCTCAAGCATTAACACGTCTCATGTTTTCACCAATTGGCATCCCCAAGTAGGTGAAAGGAAATTCTCCTACCCCGCATCTCATCAATCTGGCCATATCACCAATTTCTCTATCATTCACCCCTACACCATATAATTTACTTTTAATATAATTAACCCTTAAACCAGAAACTTCTTCAAAACACTTAAGAATGCACATCAACGACCGTGCATTCTCTTTAGACCATTCGCTGAAGAAAATAGTGTCATCCGCATATTGAAGATGAGACACCACCACACTATTATGTCCGATACGGACCCCCTAAAGATACCATTTTGAACAGCTTCATTAACTATAACATTTAAACCTTCCGCCGCAAGGATGAAAAGAAACGGAGATAACAGATCACCTTGTCTAACTCCTCTTTCCAAACTAAATTCTTCCGTTGGAGACTCGTTCACAAGAATTGACATAGTAGAGGAGCGTAAGCAACTCTCCACCCACTTGCACCATTTCGCTCCAAACCCCATCTTTTTCATAATACCCATTAAAAACCTCCAATTAATGCTATCATATGCTTTTTCAAAGTCAACTTTAAAAATAAGCCCATTTTCCCTTTTTTTTCTTCAAATAGTCAACTGATTCATTTGCTATTAAGACACCATCAAGAATATATCTACCCTTAATAAAAGCGTTTTGCACGTCACCTACTAACTTTCCTATCACCTTTTTAACTCTCTCCGCAAGAATTTTCGCAATAATCTTGTAATAACAGCCAATGAGGCTGATAGGTCTAAAATCCCCCAACCCGATTGGATCCGCAATCTTTGGAATAATGGTTACGAAAGAAGCATTACACCCCCTCGATATCTCCATTCTATCCCAATACCATTTAACCGCAAACATCAAATCCGATTTTAAGACATCCCAAAACTTCTTCATGAACTTAAAATTAAAACCGTCCGGTCCTGAGGTTTTATCTCCACCACACCCGCATATCGCCTCCCACACCTCCTTTTCCTTAAATTCAGTCTCCAACATTGCCGCTTCATTATCTAAAAAAATTTCAATCCTATCACAGTAAAATAAAGGTCTGATCGTCATCCCTTCAAAAAATAAAGCTTTGTAGTATCTTTCCACTTCCATCTTAATCGCTCGAGGATCCTCACTCCAAATCCCATTAAGCATAAGCCCTCTAATATTATTCTTGTTATTCCTTCTTTTAACAAAAGAATAGAAGAATTTCGATTCGCCTTTAACGTCCCATTTGATTCTAGCTTTTTGATGGAGCATGCCAGCAACCTCATTCTCTTTTTCCAACCAAAGTTTCCTAGCCTCCAACCATGGTGCTCTTTCGGCATCATTCAACACTCTTTTTTCCGCTTCTAATTCCCATCTCATTGCTTCACTTTTATACCCCTCATTTTTCTCTTTATTTCCCTCGAATCTCTCTTTGCTCCACTTTCTAAGATCACTTTTTGACATTCTTTAGCTTATCGCGAAATCTACAATTTGGCCTAGTACTTTTAACCTCCTTTTTCCACGCTTCCTCCACTACGTGCCCAAAATCTATCTCGCCCATCCAAGCATCAAAAATACGAAAAGGCTTCGGACCAAAGTCTAGCTCCACATCTTCTAAACTATACGACAGTGGTCCGATAATTTCCTATCTAAAGCAATGACCGAAAGATTTCCCCATAAACTATTAAACTCCTCAAAGGCGGATAACTCACTCGTACCTAGTGCTCACATGCTTTATCACTCAACACCGTCCGATAACTCACTCATACCTAGTGCTCACATTCTTTATCACTCAAAGGCGGTGCATTAACGGTAAAATTTGTAACATTTTTTGGGATTTGGGGAAACAAGCAAAGATTACCCGCGCGTTGCTGCGGACGTTATTTTTTCGCGCGTTATTGCGGGGCATTTTTTTTTGTTCGGGTTAATTTCTTCGGTCTCATGTTTAATACTTTATTTTTTTCTCATATTAAATGACAAATTTTTTTTTTCAATAAAGGGGATATATATATTTTTTTTTTTGCTCAGGCCGATAGAAAGTCGTAAACGTAATTTTTTTTTTCTTCTTATTTTTGACGAAAGAAAGGGGGAGTATAAAGTTTTTTTTTTCGGCCGATGAACAGTAACCACCGGTATAAAAAAAATTACAAAAAAAAAAAAAATAATACAAACCTAAAAGATG
Organism: Tanacetum coccineum; assembly: GCA_026074375.1. Classification (NCBI taxonomy): domain Eukaryota; kingdom Viridiplantae; phylum Streptophyta; class Magnoliopsida; order Asterales; family Asteraceae; genus Tanacetum; species Tanacetum coccineum. The sequence goes on along the minus strand of BQNB010021788.1, from coordinate 49,223 downwards.
ATCGCCATTAGTTAGAAGGAAACATTCTTATTTTTCAAAATAAAACAATAGAATAGATATTGCGTTCAAATCCATCAATTTGTCTAGATTACTAAAAATCTTCATTTCTTACTTTAATAAGCGAAACTACAAAACAAATTTTGTTTTGTTTTCCTTCTTTCCAAAATATTACAACATTTTAAATATATACAATTGTTAGGACTCCTTTGCATTTTTTATTATAAATTCGGATCTTATCCATGTGGTGTGGTAAAACCCGGATCCAACTTATCTCTTATAAGCTTTTTTTATTATAAAACTCGGATCTGATCCATGTCTTATAGTAAAAACCCGGATTCAACCTAAACTCTTTTGCATTTTTAATGATAAACCCGGATCCAACCTACACTCTTTTGCATTTTTATTTATAAATACTAATGTTGCAAAAATCGGCCTAGGCGGCCTTGTAATCGCCGATTAATCGCTACTCGGCCATACACTTTGAGAAACAATAAGGGCAAATCGGGGTGATAAATGGTGGTCAAAAATCGGTAAAAAATCGGTCAAATCGGACAAAAATCGGTCAAATCGGCCTAATCGGTCAACGAAAGTCAAACATTTTTTTTTACAATGTGACTTTGAATTGTTAACTGTTAACTTTTATTATCTATGTCTATGTTTTGAACAATGTAACTTTGAACTCATTTAATTTTAGTGTATTTAAAGTGTTGTATCCATCTCATACAAGTAACTTTGAAATTTATATATAAAATTTGCAAAACCGATTAATTGCGCCTAGACCGATTACAGGCTACATGGTGGTCGACCGCCCGGCTAGCGACTCACGATTTTTGCAACATTAATAAATACAAACCAACCCGTGACACGTATCCTCATAAGCAAAAGACATCTCACCCACATTTATCTTCCATTATCTTCTAGTGAGTTCATATTTGGATATTTCTTGCGCTCTCTCTAAAAATAGATCTCACAAACTCTCTATGCATCTCTCATAATATGGTTGAGGGTGGTTTTTGCGGTTGGCTATGTCGTTTAATTGGGTGATTTTTACGCTTGACTTTGTGGGTTTATTGGTCTCTTGATGTGGTTTGAGTTAGGATCATGGGGGATAAACAAATTCCAGAAACACAATCGAAGGTAAGTTTAGGGTTATGTTTTAATTCAGGGTTTTTGTTAATATTGTATTTTTTTAAAATTTTTTAGGGGTTTATGGGATTGCATCTGATTAGTTTTGTTGTTTTCTTAGGGACTGCTTGGATTAGCTTATTTTCTAGCTTATGGGTTTGTTCACCTTATGTCTTATGGCTAATTATGGGGTTGGTTTATTTTGTGAGATTGCTTGATTTGTTGGTTTCTTTCCTTAGGGGGTGTTTGGATTGACTTATTATCTCGGCTTATTTTGGGCTTATGAGATTGGTTTGTTGTGCTTATTTTGGCGGACTCAACATTGTTTTTGTACAATGTTATTAGGGTCGAATCTACCCATATCTTGGTGAGGCATCACGAAGTCGTGGTTGCAGCCATGGCGGGTCAGATACCATTTTATCCAGCTTTTGATGTTTGCTTGGTAGACAACGCCTTCTACTTATGTTGATGTTGCGATTTAATGTTTGGAATTAGGGGTTGGCTATAATTTATGGTTTAGTTGGAATTAGGAGTCTGTTTTGTCAGAATTTGGGATTGGTTTGTTTTGTACAATGTTATAAGGATCATAGCGACCCATGTCTTAGCAAGGTATCACCAAGTCGTGTTAGATATGAGTAAAAGACTCGGTCACCCCGTATATTTATTATTTATAATAGTTCGTAGTTTAATAGTTAATAGTACGTTTTTTGGTTTTAAGTCGGGTTCGAATACCCGGTATATTGTAAGTACTATATAAGCCTTTTCCAACTTTGGAAGAGGCAAGCTAGTCATTATTTCATTTTTTCTCCCAGAGATATCGATTTAGGAGTCTAGAGCATCAGCATAAGAGGGTTGCAGTGACTTTTGGAACGTTATGGAGACCAGTATTAGCCCTGGAGTCATGGGCGGGTTAGACGGATGCACAAAGATCAGCTCTGTGGCATGCCATCAGTGATACTAAAAGAATCAAATACGTGGCTCATTTTAAAAGAAAAAAAAAACCAAGGCTCACTTTGATTTTGGCTTATGGTTTGTTAATCTTGGCTCTCTACATGTTCTCACATCAAAAGGTTAGAGTGTTACAAATTTCGTGGCTTATACAAGCTCCTAGTTCGATTTATTAAGCTTTTAAAGTTTGTGTTCTTCGTGGAGGGATGCTTCTATTGGTACGGATCTCAAATAAATACAAGTTAAGGGTTTTATCGTCATATACACACTTAATATTGTATGTTGTACTAGTTTCTGCTGGAAAGATATATGGCTTGATTTTGGTTACTTCGTCCAGTGTTCTTCGTGGAGGTTGCTTATTTTATTATGTTCTTCCGCGAGTTGTCAGGTATGGACAAGATCCGGAATTTAGGAAAAAAGTCAAAGGCGAGTTGCCAAAAGTCAAAAGGCGGAGTTGCTTAATTTTAATAATTATATTTCCGGCGGGTTGGTTAAATTGGGTGGCGAGGTTGCTTGTTTCACGGCGTTTAAAGGGTAGTAGCTAGTTGCTCACGGCGAGTTGCTTAGTTTATTGGCAGCGAGTTGCTAAACGGCAGTTTCTAAACGACGTTGATAATCGGCGGTTTGCTAAAGGCGGTTTGCTAAACGGCGTGTTTGCTAAATCGGCGGTTTGCTTAAACGGCGAGTTGCTAAACGGCGAGTTGCTAAAACGGCGAGTTAGTCAGACTAGGCAGCGGTTTGGTTATTTAAATATACGGCGAGTTGGCTTGTTAGGCAGCGGTTTGCTCAATCAATAGGAGGCGGTTTGGTTGATTTCAAAGCGGCGGGGTTTATAGAACATATACTCTGCGGTTTGATTTAAAAAAAAAAAAAAAAAAAAGTATACAGGAAGACGGGGGGAGGGTGGGGGGGGAACCAAACCCCTTTTTTTAGCGAACTTTTTGGCGAAAAAAAATTAAGTAATTTGTAATATTTGTTCTACTGCCTTTTTAACTTATTTTATACATCAAATTCAATTATGGTAATAGGGTAAAAATTATTCAGTCGACAACCTTTTTAGCGACACTTATTTGGCGGGTAATATTAAGTATAATATAATTTTCTTTTCTTTGCCTTTTTAGCACATTTTTACAAACCAATTTAGATTTTGGAATATAGGTAAATTTATTTTTTTATTATCCAACTAGGCGTTAAATTTCAAAACAAATCAACAAACCAAAATATCACAACCAATTATTCATTTACGGTTTTTCTATTGAATTTGTAAATTCCCGGGTAACTTTTAATCGTTTAAATATTAGATTGTAAAATCCCGTGAACGTTAATTGCATTTCATAACCTAATACTTCAAGATTTCTAAAAATGTCAGAAGATATTTGGTATGCCGGTTTCCGATGCACGCCCACCAATGTTGACAGAACCGGGGACTTTGAATCTTGGCAACAACGCATTCAGTCTGTATTGTCTGGGACAAGATATTGGAGAGAACCTTTATGAAAATCGATTTATGATGGTCCATTTCAAAATGGGAACGTTCATACAAACTCCTGCTGAAGGATGCTGATGAAAACTGAGGGTGCACTTCAACTAGGTCCAGAACGTGCTAGAGTCTTTCACAGACTTTCTGGCTGAAGAAAAGAAGGTATTAAAGTGCATTAGAGTCCCGAATATATTGCTTCAAGGTATACCAAAAGACATCTACACACTCATCAACCATTACACTGACGCCAAAGACATTTGGGACAATGTAAAGATGATTCTGGAAGGTTCTGAGTTAACAAAGAATGACAGGGAATCACAATTATACGATGAATTTGAACGCTTCTGTCAAATCAAAGGAGAGACCATTCATGTTTACTATGTTAGGTTTCGAAGCTCATTAAGACATGAGAATACATCAAGATGACCATTGTCCAGAATGCAGCTTAACTCTATGTTTGTGGAAACAACATGTTAATGAATGGAGTAGATTCATTACTGAAGTCAAACTAAACCGAGGTTTGAAAGAGTCTAACTTTGATCAGTTGTATGCCTACTTGAAGCAACATGAGGTACATGCAAATGAGAACAGAATGATGATGGAAAGGTTCATTCAACCTACTGATGACCCCTTGGCACTAGTGTCTAATGCATCAAATCAGAAGTATCCAACACAATCATATGAGTCTCCACAATTCTCAAACAACCCATCACTTGTGATTAACTGTCAAAAATGGACACAGGAAGCAACTTCAACGGATAACTTGATTGAAAGCCTAACGAACACACTTGCCTCTTCAGAACGTCTTTAATTGGCAAGGAACAAAGATACAGTTCAAGATGGCAGAGTTGGTGATCAGGATGTTAGTGATAGTTACAATGTGATAATCAAGGAAGACACATTTCAGAGGAAACAATGCAAGAGGGAAATATTGTAGCTGGAAATGTTGGAGGTCAGAACAGAGTTGGAAACATGAATCCTGGTCAAGCTAAACCCGTTATGTGTTACAACTACAAAGGAATCGGGCACATAGCACGAGAATGTCCACAACCAAAGCGTCCTCAGGATTCAGACTACTTCAAAGGACAGATGCTGCTCATGAAAAGACTCTGAGAATGGTGCTTTAATGGATGATGAGCAGTGTTGTTTCTTAGAGGAGAAACAGGTCACCAATATTGATGACGATCTATCTTTGAAGCTGATCAGCGTGCATTCGACTCTGATGTTGATGAGGTCCCACCACACTACATATTCATGAGCCAAATCTTTCATCTGAAGAAATCCAATCTACGATGATGCCGGGACATTTTATATGATCGAATACTCAGTTTGAGTACAAGATCATGTACCTTGTAGATCATATGGGATGAGTATCATGAAGTACACGAGATGCAAAGCGATGTACCAAACAACAAACTACGTTGTTGACTCTGAAGCTGATTATACGAGTGATAGTAATATATGATCAGTATGTGGAAGACAACGCAGAACATGTTGTACAAAGTAATGTATCTTCTGTACGAAATGATGCATTGATGTCAATTCTCGATGAAATGCATGAACAGGGTGTCCAAAGTATGTCAACAAATAAGCAGGTTAAAGTAGTTAATGACACATTGACTTCTGAACTTGCGAGATATAAGGAAATTGGTCGGGGATGTATCGAACAACGGACTAAGTTTGAATTAACTGGATAGAGAAGTAAGATTGATGAAATCAAATGAGAATTATTATTCTTGACCGAATCGAAAGATACTTCTTTAAATCGGAACTTCATTCTGCACAATTGCAACTTCGTTCTACCCTTAACCATCATAAGATAATGAGGGAAGAAGCGATCATTTTGAAAAAGGATTTTAAACAAAAGGAAGACAAATTCCTTAAAGAGTTTTTAGACTTAAAGAAGATAAAAAATAAGATTGAAGATAGATTTATACAAACATGGTCAGTCTGTCAAACAGTTTCAACATGTTGTCGTCATCCAAATCATTTTTATGATTGAAAAGCAAAGGTTGCAATAGGCTACAAAAAGCACGCTCAGTCTGCTGTGTATAATGGTCATATGCCTGTCACGACCAATCATACACCAGTGTATACCATGATCAGAGGATACACGTGAGTTAGCTGAGATATAATAGGAAAAGAATGCGTTGAAATGCAAGCCCTCTTTGTGTGGAAAATAAATTAGGATTTCTTCCCCCGATTACTCAAAAGAGAACCTTCTTGATACCTTTGCTCCCCCAAAGAAATCTGACCCCAGAAAACAGATATTTTGGGTACATAGATGACAAAAACAACAGAAAAAGGCTGAGACTTAGCTCTAAACAATTTCAGCATTGACAGTGTAATCCACCCAATACTCCTGTCAAGCTAGTCCCCAGAATTCTTTCAACTAAAAAGTCAAGAGAAGATTAATCTTTATGTTCTCACACAAACTTTTTTACTGAATTTGACAAAATTGCAAAACTAGAAAGCACCACATTCGGGTCTACAGAGGGGGAAAGAGGTTTTGAGCCAAACGAAAAGGATGTTACTCAACTGAAGTTATTCATTTTTTTCAAACTCTTTAAAGAAAACTTTGTTGGAGTACAAACAGGCCTCTTTATGGAGTTAAAGTAATGGAAGAAATTTTGATCAAATGAATGACGGAAGTGGACCAGAATACTGTGGACAAGCAATGTGCTGAATTGTAAGAAAAAACCTTCTCAAGCAAATGAGAATCTGATTGCGCAATTGTTTGTCGAATAACGGTTGTATGATGTGGAAAAATCCACGTTGTTAGATCTGAAGCTGAGATGTCTAAAGTTTCATTAATGGTCAAAAGTATTTCAAAAACTTGAAAAAGGGAAAACATAAATTTGCAATTAAAGTATCAACATCTTCAAGAAAGTTTTGATAATAACAAATCACAAACATCACAGGAAGCTCCTGATTTTAACTCATTCTTTAAGATCAAGAATCTAGAACATTAGATTCAAGAAAAGGACAACGTGATTAGAGACTTTGAAAAGTTCTAGTCTCTATTGTGAATGACAGATGCTGTGAGGCCTTATAATGCTAACGATGCAATGCACTTATGATAACAAAGAATGCGTTAGAGTAGAAATAGAAGAGGTGAAGCAGCATTACAAGGAATTGTTTGAGTCTATTCAGCTCACGCGTGCTTCCACTAATGAACAGACATCTTCCTTGTTAACACAGATTGAGGATCTAAAGGCTCAATTAGAAGGCAATTTGAAAGTTGCCACTAGAAGTTCTGTCAAAACAAAAGTTCTTGCTCCTGGTATGTATGCCATAGATGTAGAACCAATCCCTCCTCGCCTTAAGAACAATAGGAATGCTCATTTAACCTATATCAACCATCTTAAGGAGAGTGTAGAAACAGTTAGGGAGATTGTAGAGGAAGCTAGAGTAGTTAAACCACTGGATAATGCACTTAACTATGCTTGTAAATACACCAAGTTATCTCAGGAATTGTTAGAATATGTCATTGGCACTTGCCCAAAAGGTTTCAATGAAAGAGATAACAAGGCTCCTTCTACCCCTGTAACTAGGAAAAAGCAAGTTACTTTAAATGATAAACCAGGAACTTCATCTAGTAACACACAGAAACACGAAGTGCACCAGAAAGTTCAACAGACTAATGTCCCTATGATTCATTCTACAGGAGTAAGCAGTTCCACTCGTGCAAGCGGATCAAAGCCTAGAAGCAATACAAAGCACAATAGGATCCTGCCAGCTAAGAGTGTGAATAACAAGAAAGTAGAAGACCATCCTAGAACAAATAAGTCTATTTGGAAAAAAAGTGAATCGGGTTGATTCTAGCATTAGCTCTAAGCGTGTTGTAATTAATTCGAATTCTGAATCTGTGTGCAAAACGTGTAACAAATGTTTGAATTCTGCAAATCATGAAATGTGTGTTGTTAATATTTTGAGCTCTGTGAATGCTACCCCCACTGTTAAAATTGTCTTGAATAAAGGGAAGCAGATTTGGAAACCAAAAGGCAAACTGTCTGATAACAGTTTGAACAAGACCAAGCAGGTTTGGAAAGCAACGGGTAAACTATTTGCTAATGTTGGTTATCAATGGAGACCCACAGGAAAGAAATTCACCTCAGGAAAACTTAATTGTGGTTATCAATGGAGACCCACAGGAAAGAAATTTGCCTTAGGAGAACTGTGCCCTTTAACTAGGCTTCCTGTGACATGTACTACTGTGTCAGCTAACCATCAAGACCCCAACACAAATTGGGGATCCGAAATTCCAAACCCTCCAAATTCGACTGTTTTTAAATGAAGGTTGTACAGATCATCCTTTGGTATCTAGACTCAGGCTGTTCAAAACTCAAATTAGAGGAATGAATGGCTTCTGTACGCATCAGTTCAGGACCTGAGCTTATGATGATGTTTGGAAAAAACAGTTCAAGCCTCGTTCTTCATCAAATGATGTTTGCTCAAATCAGTTCAGGCCTCGCTCCTCAATGTCTTAAGATGTTTGAACACAACAGTTCAAGCCTCTGTCTTCATTGTCAAAAGACGTTTAAACAAATCAGTTCAAACCTCGTTTCTCAAATGTCACAAAGGCGTCTGCTGGCATCTCTTCAGGCCCCGTTCCTTAAAGAGAAGAAAGGTGTACGCTTCAGTACGCTTTATCTTCAACAGAAGAGAAATATTCTTGATCATTCTCATCTACAAGTTTCATATTTTTTCCATGCTCGTTCAGTCGTTAAGTGGATCAACATAGATCAGCTGGTATTCTATTTCACTAGATCAAAAATGGCAATCACATATGCAATTTTTGAAGGGGAGAATAGTGAATCTAATGTGATCAACACGGTTAAACTTGGTCTCTCAATGTGTATGGAACGATCGAATGAGAAAGAGATGTGAAAAAGAAGAGATGAACAAATCCTTCATTGCTCGGAGTGGTTACAGATTAGAAAAGGAAACCTTCTCTTGGATCTACAGAAACTGCAAAAGAATCCTATCTTCCGCATTTCAGTTGATATTCGTCAGAACACAAACTTTGTTAGGGCATTCACTACATCAGCAAATGTCCCTTCTATCTATATTCAGCTATTCTGGAATACTCTGACTCATGATGTAAAGACTGGGGTTTATAGCTTTCAAGTCAATGAGCACTGGCTTACTCTAAGTGCTGATCTTCTTCGGAAGGCCTTAAATGTCACTCCTGCAGACTAAGCTCACCCATTCGAGTCACCTCCAGCTGGTAACACGGACATAACATTCACAAGGAGAAGAGTTCCTTCAAACTGGTTGATGAAGATGAAGTTCAACCGGCTCCTGAACCTCATATGGATGACTATGAGTACAATCTATAACAAGGTACTCAAATGAGCTTGGAAGTTTCTCAGGCATATGGTCAAGCACATGTTAATAGAGTGGCTATTCATGAACCTGCTCCATAGACCTCCAGAAAACTCCCAGTAGTTGAAGTTAAGGGGAAAGGCAGTGCAACAGATGTACAAGCTGCAAAGTCACTTCTGGAACTACATAAGCCAAAGAAACAACGTACCATGGATTAATGCATATTCTAGAGGTGGATTATAGCATCTCAGGATGAAACTACTGGACCTTCTGTACATCCTGAGGATGCTACATCCACAAAGATGGTTCGTGAAACTCTATCTCATGCAGATGCTGAATTTGGTGGTAATTCAGAAAAGATAAACAGTGAGACTGATACTGAAATTCTAAATGTTGGTGACGAACAAGGTTAGGATGCTTCTAAAAATAGTGGCTCTGAAGGAATGATCCATTGAACTTGATGAATACCAGGTTGGTTCAAACTCTAAACAAAGTCATGTGGCTCTTGCTGGACCAAACCCTGAGCACATGCAAGATGTCTTCCTTGCTACTAATTACCCTAAGGTACATGAAAGCTTGAAGCATACTACTAAGGAACATGTCCACCTGGAGAATCTACCGAGCTCATCCAAAACCCTTTCATCAATGAAGAATCTTGAGGATTCATGAGTGGGAAGCAGATGAATAAGAAATGGCTTATGTACATTTCTGTGCATAACCCGGGCCTTATCGTAAAGGAAAATTCACGTTTCAGTGCATTTATCCTTAGCAATGAAAAGAGAAGTCTTTTCGGTCTTGAGCTACTATAACAAAACATTCAAAGTTGTGAGCTCATGACAATGGTTTGCAATTACTTCAGATTGCAACCCGGTTCTCATTTGAAGGAAAGATTGTCGTCTTACAGACAGCTGTTCCTAACAACGGGTAATTAATTTTGCTCGGGCATGGATTACTTTATATCCATGCAACTTGGGATTAATGTACGTTTCAGTGCATTTTTCTTAATTCGGAAGAGAAGTCTTCCTGTTTGATAACCAAATAATTTTTCTTAATTGATTCTTCAAAATTATTTGTGTTAAGTTAAACAAAACAGGTGGAAAAAGTATTGTTTAAAATCAATCCGGACAATTTGACACTCAATCAATGACTACAGCTCTTTCAAAATAAAAACGCTCATCGATTGAGGGGAGAGTGTTGTTCAAATTTAATGTTTGGGTGCCGATTGGAAAGTGTAACCGGGTCTTGAGAGACAAAAGAAAGCTAAGGAACCAATCTTCAGAGCTCTCATTAATCATCTGATGTTCTTATCTAGAGTTACAGAGAAAACTGAACAACATCCAAACACTCAACTACCATGATCTCCACTCAAACCTACAGTTCATCGAGATATTTGGTAGAAAGATAAAGATCTGAAGAAACTTCAGAAATCTCGATTGCTTCATTAGTGGAAGGGCTACTGTCTAATCAAGAGAAGTGAATGATTGTATCATTCCAGCATTAAGGTCAATATCATCGTAATGAAACATACATCTCGTACATTAGATGTTATGTTGTCAGTCATGAATTTTTCGTGAGTTTTTTCCATTAAACTTAGAAAAACCATGTTTTTGAGTTACAGAAAAAATCTATCAAAATTATCATATCTGTACACTAACACATACCCTCAACTATTGAGGGGACCAATACTATGTTCCAACACGGCTTGTTGAATAATAGCACACTTTTTCTCCCAATTTTATAACAAATATAAAATCAAGTGATATCCAAAATGTCAAAGGTTTTGAAATTTATGATAAGGAAAAATGTGATTAAAATATGTAATGTGATCATATTGATTAATGTGTATCTCCACATCATGTGCAAAACAGTGGTTAATACCGATACACATTTGAGGGGGAGCCTTTTCTGAAATGCAAAAACAATCGGTAACAAAAACAAATATTGTTATAAACATCATAGAGGGAGATGGACGATCCCAATTATGCTAAGCATAAGACCATGCATCAACAGCTAACCTAAATGCTAACAAAATCAGTTAAAATAATACAAACCTAAAAGATGATCGCCATTAGTTAGAAGGAAACATTCTTATTTTTCAAAATAAAACAATAGAATAGATATTGCTTTCAAATCCATCAATTTGTCTAGATTACTAAAAATCTTCATTTCTTACTTTAATAAGCGATTCCTTCTTTCCAAAATATTACAATTGTTAGGACTCCTTTGCAATTTTTTATTATAAATTCGGATCTTATCCATGTGGTGTGGTAAAACCCGAATCCAACTTATCTCTTATAGGCTTTTTTTATTATAAAACTCGGATCTGATCCATGTCTTATGGTAAAAACCCGGATCCAACCTAGACTCTTTTGCATTTTTAATTATAAATACCAATGTTGCAAAAATCGGCCTAGGCGACCTTGTAATCGCCGATTCATCGCTACTCGGCCATACACCTTGGAAAATAAGGCAAATCAGGTGAAAAATCGGTCTGGTCAAAAATCGGTCAAATCGGTCAAAAATCGATCAAATCGGCCTAATCGGTCAACGAAAGTCAAACATTTTTTTTACAATGTGACTTTGAATTGTTAACTATTAACTTTTATTATCTATGTCTATATTTTGAACAATGTAACTTTGAACTCATTTAATTTTAGTGTATTTAAAGTGTTGTATCCATCTTATACAAGTAACTTTGAAATTTATATATAAAATTTGCAAAACCGATTAATTGCGCCTAGACCGATTACAGGCTACAGGGTGGTCGACCGCCCGGCTAGCGACTCGCGATTTTTGCAACATTGATAAATACAAACCAACCCGTGACACGTATCCTCATAGCAAAAGACATCTCACCCACATTTATCTTCCATTATCTTCTACTGAGTTCATATTTGGATATTTCTTGCGCTCTCTCTAAAAATAGATCTCACAAACTCTCTATGCATCTCTCATAATATGGTTGAGGGTGGTTTTTGCGGCTGGCTATGTCGTTTAATTGGGTGATTTTTACGCTTGACTTTGTGGTTTTATTGGTCTCTTGATGTGGTTTGAGTTAGGATCATGAGGGATAAACAAATTCCAGAAACACAATCGAAGGTAAGTTTAGGGTTATGTTTTAATTCAGGGTTTTTGTTAATATTGTATTTTTTAAAATTGTTTAGGGGTTTATGGGATTGCATCTGATTAGTTTTGTTGTTTTCTTAGGGATTGCTTGGATTAGCTTATTTTATGGCTTATGGGTTTGTTCACCTTATGTCTTATGGCTAATTGTGGGGTTGGTTTATTTTGTGAGATTGCTTGATTTGTTGGTTTCTTTCCTTAGGGGGTGTTTGGATTGACTTATTATCTCAGCTTATTTTGGGCTTATGAGATTGGTTTGTTGTGCTTATTTTGGCGGACTCAACATTGTTTTTGTACAATGTTGTTAGGGTCGAATCTACCCATATCTTGGCGAGGCATCACGAATTCGTGGTTGCAGCCATGGCGGGTCAGATACCCTTTTATTCAGCTTTTGATGTTTGCTTGGTAGACAACGCCTTCTACTTATGCTAATGTTGCGATTTAATGTTTGAAATTAGGGGTTGGCTATAATTTGTAGTTTAGTTGGAATTAGGAGTCTGTTTTGTCGGAATCTGGGGTTGGTTTGTTTTGTACAATGTTATAAGGATCATAGCGCCCCATGTCTTAGCAAGGTATCACCAAGTCATTTGTTTGTTTCTGAATTGTAACTGTAGTATGTTGATGGATCATGATGGGTGAACGCGGCCCATATCTTGGCAGGGTGACACGACATCGTGTTTGCAGCCATGACAGGTCAGGAATGTTTGGTGTGCATTTATTATTTTGAGAATACTATAAGTCGCAGGATCATTAAGGATAAAAGTGACCTGTATCTTGGCGAGGCATCACGAAGTCGTGTTTGCAGCCATGGTGGGTCAATACCCCTTTATCTGGTCCCTCACTCACATATCTGAGGTGATACGAGGGCATGTGTGCAATGTGTATTTTATTGTTCACGTACTCACAAACACCGCTCAGACCAATGAACGAGGCTGAGGCGAAAGAGAGGCTGGGAATTTGATAATCGGGTTCTCTCGCGCCTTTTGCCATAATATGATTTTCTTTAATTCATATGAACAAGCCAATGATTTTGTTTTAACCCTTTTTCTATTGGACATGACCTTCTCAAATGGGTATTATAGATTACTTTTGCAACTTACAAGCGATGATGATACTATTGCATGTATGTGTTTGTTTGGGTGAAAGTAACCCCTACCTTGGCGGGGAAGCACCACAGGCGTGGTGTTTGCAGCCATGGTGGGTCAGATACTTTATGTTGATACTTGCTTAGCGCTGTGTGATTACAATTGTTAGGACTCCTTTGCATTTTTTATTATAAATTCGGATCTTATCCATGTGGTGTGGTAGAACTCGGATCCAACTTATCTCTTATAAGCTTTTATTATTATAAAACTCGGATCTGATCCATGTCTTATGGTAAAAACCCGGATCCAACGTAGACTTTTTTTCATTTTTAATTAGAAACCTAGATCTGTGCATTAAATGATCTAACCCATTTTACAGAATAGCACCACAGGCGTAGTGTTTGCAGCCATGGTGGGTCAGATACTTTATGTTAATGCTTGCTTAGCGCTATGTGATTATACAATGTCGTCTAACTTGATTAGTCCATTATGGGCGGTCAATGTGGTATTGCGTTTGTGTGTTTATTATTCTGCAACTACAATAAGTTGTCGGATCGTGGTGGGTAAAACTGACCCGTATCTTGGCAGGGCAGTACGGCGGCGTGCTTGCAGCCATGGCGGGTCGTGTACCCTTTTTATCCAGAATGCTTTCTTGATGGTGACACGTTTGCTTATGATCTGGTCTGTTCTATGTTTTTCTGCTTGTTCAAAGTGGATCGGGTACCACAGGGTAAGGCATAAGTGCTGAGTGGGTGGAGCGAGTTAGTGGATCAGGGCATCGCTATACGGGCAGCGTTCCCACTAACTGTATATATTTAAAATAAAATATAATGCGATCGGCTTCCACTTTGTTTGCTTATGGTTGCTTTGCTGACAAAATTGCTTATTCTAAAAGCGCTTGACCTATACTGTATCGTATGTTCCTGTTCACCATTTAATTTGCGGTTTATTACAAGCGATGAAGATATTGTAGCGTTTATACGTTTGTTGCACGTATCTTGGCACGACAACATGAGTACGTGTTTGCAGCCATGGCGGGTGGGATACTTTGTTATCCCGGCCTGCACTCGCAAATCTGAGCCAAATAGTCTCACTCTTGAATGGCCCGCCACGATCTTATGACGCTGTTTCAAAACAACGTTGTTGCATACCATATTGGTTTAAAACTCTTTGTAGGGTCATTGGTGGTTGTATCAGTATACCCAACTATGAGAGTGGAACAAATATCGCGTCCTACAGTTAGTAGTCTAATCTTTTTCTCAGCAACTGGCTTTCAGAAGTCTTGCTAATGTAGAATGATAAAAATCCCCATAAGGAGTTATGATTCATTCATAGCGTATTTATAGTGCTACATAAACCCTAATAGGCTCACAACCCACAAACCGGGCTTGGGCCAACTATCTCATCTAATACACCCTCGCAGTTCGAGCGGTGAAATCACGAAAGCTCGGACTGAAAAGCAACATAAGAAATAAAACATTAATAAAAATAAATAGAACACCCCATTGTTTATTTTGTAAAATCTACATAGAAAACATAATTGTATCTTTTATACTAAAACGCAGGATCGTAATCCCAATGCGTTTAATAAATGCTTTTAATGCACCCGGGTTAAATACCCGCCCCGACCCTTTAAAACCCAAGAATTGCTACACTTAATTTTCTCCCCGTACACGTGTATCTCTTTCTCTCTTCCAACACACACATCTCTGAATCTTTTTCTCTCTCTCTCTAAAAATAGATGTCTCTCTCTAAAAGCAGATCATTCGTTTCTCTCTAAAAGTAGATCGTTTGGTTTAATTGTGCTTTGTTCTTTGTTGCTGCAATTACATATTTGTGCTTTGTTCTTTGTTGCTGCAATTACATATGACCTAAGAATGATTCGTTGGTGATGGTGGCTTTAGTCGCACGATTGTTGTTTCATCTTGGGGTTTAAAGGGTCGAGGAGACCATTAGCATCATTGGGATTACGATCCTGCGTTTTAATATTAAAGATATGATATTGGTTAAGGTATAATAATTGTGGTTTGTTCTTTGCTTGGTGGTGGTGTTTTTCTTTGGCGTTATTAATCTTGCAAAAAAGGAGGTATATGTTTTCCTGTTTGATTTTATGATCTGTATTCTTTTTCTTTACAATTTTGGTTTATGGTTTCGGCTTACTTATACTTTGGGCTTAAACTCTTTCGATGCCACCGCTCTTTTCGTTGCCGCTATCCATGGCGTGCGACGATACGATGGTTGTGTGACGATGTATGCTAATATTATTATTGCCTTTAATATTTAAAGGCATGACTCGGGTTTTAAAGCATTGTGCCACCAATCCGAAACTCGGGTTTACATTTGCAGCCATGAGTTTCATTTATAGTGCACTTTGCTTAGGCGTATAGTTACGCTTTGGCCTAACTTATATCATATTAAAGGTTGTTGCTTCGGCGCACGGATCTTGGCGGTGCAACTACACCCGTGATGTGGTTGCAGCCACGGTGCGGATTATACAATTTGGGCATACGTATCTTGGCGGGGCAACCACACATATGATGTCGTTGTAGCCATGACGTGTGTTTGGTTGCGTTTCTATATTTGCAACGGCAGGAATTGGGTTTAAAAGCATTTAATGTTAATGCCTGTCCCGACTCTTTAAAACCCAGGTATGTGGGTTAAATTGCATTTGTGTTTGCACAAGCCTTATCTTGGAAGGGCAACACGAGAACGTGTTTGCAGCCATGTCCTTTAACCCGATTTTCTTCACTGTTGGGTGACACGCTTAATATTAGCGTGTATGATCTGGTCTTTTGATTGTGAGAAAGTAACCTACTTTAGGCGATGATGACATCTATCACTAATAACGCGTTGTTTCATAGTGTACCAAGACTGGCGAGGCAACCACTTAATACATGTGGTTGCAGCCATTTCGGTTCTCTGAATACGTCGTTGTATTTCTTAGTCTGAGCTAAAATTATAACTGACTTAACAAAAGAATAAACATAATGAAAATGTGGTGGTGTCGTTGTTTCAGTGTTGCATTTGGCCTTCTTGGTCATTCCATGATTTGGTTAGCGAAATAATAGGGTCTCATTTCTCTAAGGCTTACGATGATCATACAATACGGGCGCACGGATCTTAGCGGGGCAACCACACCTGTGTTGTGGTTGCAGCCCTGACGCGGATCATAAAATTTGGGACCATGTACCTTGGCGGGGCAACCACACACGTGATGTGGTTGCAACGATGGCATGTGTTTCGTTATGTTTCTATATTTGTAACAGCAGGCCTCGGGTTTAAAAGCATTTAATGCTAATGCCTGCCCCGACCCTTTTAAACCAAGGAATGTGGGTTAAATTGAATTTCGGTTTGCACGAGCCTATGGTTTCTCATTGCTTATGCTTTTGGGTCTTCGCTTGCACATGCTTTGAGTTGTGAGAAAATAACAACTACCTATCATTTATAATCGTCTCAGTTATGCTAATGCTATTCTTAAAATGCGCACGCTACTTTTAAGCAGTTTGTTTGGGGTTGCTTATGATGTCGGCTTTTGTCTTGCATATGTTTTGTGCTCATGTTTCAAAATAAACATTAGACATCAATTATAATGTTTTTCATTGCCGCCATCCATGGCGTGCGACGAGAGAAACAAATATTGAAACGCGGAATCGTAATCCCAATGCGTTTAATGCACACGGGTTAAATACCCCCCCAACCCTTTAAAACCCTTTAATATTAAAACACAGGATCGTAATCCCAATGCGTTTAATAAATGCCTTTAATGCACCCGGGTTAAATACCCATCTCGACCCTTTAAAAAGGGTATGTTTTTTTCGGGTTTGGTGCCATATCAATCCTTTGCTGATGTTTGGTTCGCTTAGACTCTCATGATCTGAAATGAGTAAATGTGTCTGTATGAGTATTTGGAACCATTCTGCTATGGATGTTGTTCATTCAACTAAAAAGCAGGATTGTTGGTTTAAAAGCATTTAATGTCATATACCCACCCAACCCGGCCGTCTTTAGGACTCGGGTTTAAAAGCATTTAATGCTAATGGCCGCCCCGAACCTTTACGCCTCGACCTTTAAAACAAAAATAGGTGTCACTAACATTCTAATATGTTTCTCCTAGAAACT
>BQNB010021788.1:0-31807 GCA_026074375.1 Tanacetum coccineum | reverse complement strand
CCCGGGAAAATTATATACTGCTCCCAGTTTTGTTGATTGTTGTTGTTTTTTTAGACTTTTATATATTTATATATTTTATTATATATTATATATATTATAGTTTAATTGAATTTTAACAAATCAGTGGCTGATGCCCTAAGCCGGAAGGAGAGAAGTAAGCCGCTACGAGTTCGAGCCTTAGTTATGACTATAGGGTTAAAGCTTCCTAAGCAGATTTTAAGTGCTCAATCAGAAGCCAGAAAGGAAGAGAATTTCAGCAACGACGATTTGCATGGCATGATTAACAAGCTAGAACCACGTGCTGACAGAACATTATGTTTGAACAATCAAAGTTGGATTTTGTGTTTCGGAGAGTTAAAGGCCTTGATTATGTGTGAGTCACATAAGTCAAAGTATTCCATCCATCCTGGATCGGATAAGATGTATCAAGACCTTAAGAAGCTATATTGGTGGCCCAACATGAAAGCAGAAATTTCCACCTATGTTAGCAAGTGCCTAACATGTGCTAAGGTTAAGATAGAGTATCAGAAACCATCTGGACTGTTGGTTCAACCAAAAATCCCACAATATAACAATGGACTTTGTGACTAAATTACCAAAGACGGAGCTGGTCAGGACGCGATTTGGGTAATCATTGATCGTCTCACTAAGTCTGCTTATTTCTTGCCTATGTAAGAAGATGACAGGTTAGAGAAGTTGACGAGACAGTACTTAAAGGAAGTAGTCTCAAAGCATGGATAGCCAGTTTCAATCATTTCTGATCGTGATGGGAAATTTACGTCACATTTTTGGAAGACCCTTAATAAGGCATTAGGTACTCAATTGGATATGAGTACAGCTTACCTCCCAGAGACTGATGGTCAGAGTGAGAGAACCATTCAGACATTGAAAGACATGTTGCGTGCCTATGTACTCGACTTTGGAAAAGGTTGGGATAAACACTTACCATTGGTAGAATTCTTGTATAACAACAATTACCATACCAGCATTAAGGCTGCTCTGTTTGAGGCATTGTATGGGCGAAAGTGTCGATCACCTATCTGCTGGGCTGAAGTTGGAGATAGTCAGCTCAGTGGCCTAGAGATCATCCACGAGACGACTGAGAAGATCGTTCAAATCAAGAGTCGTATCCAAGCCGCCCATAATCATCAAAAGAGTAATGATGATGTAATACGAAAACCTCTTGAGTTTGAAGTAGGAGATGAGGTCATGTTGAAGGTATCGCCATGGAAAGGGGTGATACGTTTTGGAAAACGGGGAAACTTGAACCCTCGTTATATTGGACCTTTTAAGATCATTGCCAAAGTAGGAACCGTTGCTTATCGTCTTGAACTCCCAGAGAAATTGAGCAAAGTTCATAGTACGTTTCATGTCTCAAAGCTGAAGAAATGCATGGCTGATGAACCGCTTGCTATACCATTGGATGAGATCCAAGTTGACGACAAATTGCACTTCATCGAAGAACCTGTCTGTAACACCCCCAAAATGGGTCGCAACGGAAATATGGGTTGGCGAGGGGGTGTTACTGTCATAGATCAATAGCACATAGATATGAGAACGGACCTCTATATGAGTCGGTTTTAAAATTGATACATTGGTTACATAGACTTGTTTGTTACAATAGCCGAAGCTTAAAATTGTTTCATCCATGAAAAGTAAAGATTTAAGACATTTAACAAAATTTCCCACAAAATGTTATGCATCCAAAGTCTTTATAGTTAATGAGGGCTCCAAAATGGTGACCTCAATGTATCCTTGTTTCTCGTACCTTATTGACCTGAAAAAACATGCTTTAAAACGTCAACATAAAGTTGGTGAATTCACAGGTTTAGTAAATGTATAAAATAGGACCACAAGATTTCCAATGTAACACATACAATATCTTAAAAGTAATTACGAGTGCACTAAGCTCATGACACCGAAGCTCGACATATATGTATGCAATTTAATTTGCACTTATGTGACCCATGTAGTTGTTCAACCCGAAACATCACAAAATGTTCCAGAATGTATACGTTCGTTGTTTCAGTACTCCGAAACTGAAGAGCGCTACTCACCCGAATGGGGTTCGGTCAATCCAATTAGATTTTCTCATAACATTCGCGCTCGCTAACTAGCAATGAAAGTTCATGATAGTGGGCAATAGTGGGTTTCGTACTTAGGCCAACTAGTATATGTTTTAAAGGAGTATTGTGTCCAATGTAAAAGTGATGCATGTTTCTCACACCAAAAAAAAAAGTTGTAAAACAATGTAATTGTATAAACCGCAGGGCTATGACTCCCTGTAAGTGGAATGATTGTAGATTAAATCAAATGAGTGAATGCCTCGCGCTAATTTGAATGCAACCTAATTAATTTTTAGGTGTATGAGTATAATGTATTTATATAAATAAAACATCACATGTTGTATAGCTACAACACCAACCTATTAGTTTTTTTTTTTTTTTTTTTCATTAATCTTTAAAAGTTAAAAACAATAATTAACTCCGTACTTTTGTTAAATTAAAGTTATATACTTGTACCTCGTAAAGAAAATATCATTTTTATTTACTTAAACGCATTTATTTGTAAAAAATAAGTATGTTTTATTAATGATTATGTCATTATGATTTAATTGTTTATAAAAGATTGTATAAAAATAAAAGTAATGCGCGCGAGTTTTAAAACTTCATATCTTTATCGTTTCGACTCAGTTTTATACGTTTCTTATGTCCAGTCTCCGTTTTAAATATGATTTATCTAATTTCCATATTTATAAGATTTAACCCACTGATGAACAGTAAACTTTTACTGTTCATCACAGTTTATATAAACTATTTTTATAAAACTAATCTTATGTAACTTGTTTAAATCATAATTCGTTCGTTATAGTTCTGTTTCTCGAGATCCTTATGTCCTTGGATTAGTATTAAGAAAATTTATCAAAATATTAAATTTATAAAATTTAAATCCCTGATGAACAGTCGTATTTATATCACAGCAGTTTATAAAAAATTGTTTTTATACAATAATTATATATACACTTGTAAATTTACGTAATCTTGCTCGTTTAATTCCGTTTATTTCGATTTCTTTATGTCCGTGAGTTCGTATTAAGGAAATTTATCAAAATATTATGATTTATGGGATTTACCTTGATGAACAGTAATTTTACTGTTCATCACAGTTTATAAAAAAAATTTATAAAGTTAATTAGATTATACTTGTAAATTCCGTAACTTGTTTTTATAATTACGTTTTTGAGTTCCTTACATGCGCACGATCCTTGTAAATAGCACTATTTTTATAAAATATAAAACCATAAGGTTTATGTTCGAATTTCAATAATATTTATAAAGATATAATTAGGGTTTTCAATTAATAAAGTTGGTTTATAATCATTTTATTTAAGAACCTTGCGCCATTATTTTACCAAGTATTATACCGTATATCTTACATGTATTTAGTCCTCTAATTGTCCATGTCATTTGTCCATATGAAATCATCAAATACTTTATATAACTTAAAAATGAATCTAGGTGGTGATTAACTACACAACAAGTATAACAAAGTACACATTAGCAAAATAATGTATGAACCTTGAATACTTTAATAGACCTTATAGAAGGATAGTAGGAAGATGAACACAAGATGTAAACCTCAATCAAGCCTTCAAAATCAAAACCCTAATCAAGAAAACCCTAAATATGTTTTCTTGATTATTCCTTGTTAAACCTGAATCCAAGCTTCCCAACACCTTGAGTAGTCTTAGGTAACCTTAGAATGAACACTTGAACACTTGGATTGCCTTGAATGCAAAAATTAAATGGAACCCTAAATATTAAATGTGTGCCGTGAGTTTTGAGCTCAAATAGAGAGAGTTCTTGCTTTGATTTTTCTTGTATGAAAGTGTAAAAGGATTATGGACCTAGGGCTTTCTTTATATAATAACTTGGAAACCATGAAACTACTTCAAAAGGAAACCATGGGAGCAAATGGTTTAGAGGACAAGAGTGTAAGAGCTCAAGGACACCAAGGACACCAAGATTAGACAATTTCTAGTATCTTGGGTCCAAGTACAACTTTGTGTAAGATATCACATGTATAGGAAATGAATTAATGAAAGTTTTGAATATTGTTTCTTGTGTAAAAGCCCATGTCCGGTTTTGAGATGATATAAGGAAGCAAAATAATTAAATTTTGAGTATTGGGTATAAATGTGGGTATTTGTTTGAGTGTAGATAGGTAAGGGTGCTTCCGGGTACGACCGAATGTAATTTATTGCGAAACGTAAGCGTTTTACGTAACCAACAAAAATAAATTATGAAAAGTTATAAATTATACCCCTAATAATCATATAACACTTGCTTGATGTCAACTTTAATTTGTTTGGTGTCCGTTTATATTGAACGTTGATGTTTAGTTTACGCGATTTAACTATAAGTTAGTAATTAAAAGCGAACGCGTAAAACTCTAAAAATAAATAATGGAATTTATTGAAGTTGTAAATAACCTGAAAATGAGAAATGTTACACTGTCAAAATCATGGACCGTGAGGTCAAGCGTCTGAAGCAGAGTCGTATTCCGATTGTCAAAGTATGCTGAAACTCTAGGAGGGGTCATGAGTTCACCTGGGGACGTGAAGACCAAATGAAAAAGAAGTACCCGCACCTTTTTACCAACTCGGCACCCGCGGTAGAGGTTGCATCCTAAGCTTTGAGGATAAAGCTTCTTTAACGAGGAAAGAATGTGACACCTCGAGAATTTCTGTTCAATAATTTAGCCATTTCCGTTTAGTAATTTGAATTATTAAAAGTTTCGTTTAACTTTTCCTTTTAACCGGGAAGTTGTTTCGTTATTATCTGAGAATCGTCACCAGGAGCGAACCGGGACACCAAACGTTGTAGTATTTTGGAAATAACCACGTTTTTATGTTTTAAGGCAATATATAAAATTTCATAATTTTAAGTGATGTCATTACTCGTTTCATTAATTACGTGTTCCGTGGAATTTAAACAATACCTTGTCATGTATGCAAGACCTTTGGAAATTAAATGTTTTTTAGCACTAGTTACCTAGAAAGTTGGAGGCCACTTTTGGTCCCCCCCCCCCTTGGTCTCATTTGCAACCGAATATGCAAGTATATACATGCATAGGATTCAAATTTTAAAATTTATTCTCTAGACATGCAAGCAAGAATTAAGGTGAAGGACTAGTACGAGTAATGGTGTGATAGGTAGATCAATTTGGTCCCCCTATCCTTGTCCCCTAACCAATCGGCACACACAAGTGTGTGTGAGTGTGTGTGTGTATCTTGTCATATATCATTCATTATCATTTCATTCTCATTCACTTCCTACACACACAAAAACATTTCTCTTGTGCTCTCTCTCTCTCTAAAACACACGAACCAACACAAACACTTACAAAATCATACATTTTTCACTTTCAATCATTTATATTGGAAGACAAGTTGAAGGTTTGATCATTTAAGATCATTCGAGTATAAAATAAACAACGTTTGGGTTGTTCTTGATCTTTGTTCATCTCTAAAAATCATTTTTCTTTGTAAGTCTTCATAACCTCAAATAACTTGTACTTTTCTACTCTTCTTGATGCATAAACCTTTGTTGTACAACTTGTTTTGTAAAAAGAATGATTTTAAACTACATAAACCTTAAAAAGGTGTACATATGGTTCGAATTTTATAAAAAGGAACATAAGGAAATCATAGTTTTGTGATCGTGGTTATTTTCATGTAATAATATTTGTACTATTGAGTTTATTGTATTCGGCTTATATTTATGAGCTTATTTGAGAGCTTGTTTGATTATTTTGGAGCTTGTTTAATGTATATATGTACACGCGTGAAATAGAAAGCATAAAGAAATATTTACTTGAGATTTACTTTGGTAAATTATAAATAATATACTTGTATTTGGCTAGTTTTCAAAAGGATGAAACATTAGGCTTATTTGACTTAACTCATAAGCTCAAATAAGGCTTAATGGGCCTTAAAGCCCACGTCACCCACAACCATAGCCACGACCCAAGCTTATTCATAAGCTTATGGGTTCGGCTTATTTGTCTTGGCTTATTATGAGCTTGTGGTAGCTTATTGATGAACCTAGAACTTGTTTGTTATCTTTTTAGTATATCAGACTTATTTATTTTGTACTTTGGCATATTAAAAGCTTAGTGGGCCTAAAAGCCCAATAAGAGTTTTAGTGACTCGTTGGATTTGTTTTAAATAGAAAACGATGGTATATAGTTGTAAATTGTAAATTGTGATTTGGAAGTAGTTTGAAATTGGTTTTTGATAAAGTCTACGACTTTGGAAAAATGAGTAAACACGAATGGGTCATGCGGAAATTTTATAAAAATCTTATACTTAGAAATTATTTAGAAAACATAAATAATAAAATGTTTTGACTAAATTTCTTAACGATTTAGAAATGTCAAATTATAATGGCAAGTTTATTTATACGTTAATAATAATATAATATTATATTTATATAATTAATATAATATTATATACGTACTTACTTACAACTTAAGACTTTTCATAAAAACCGATCACTAATGTTTTTAATACACAAATAACGTTTAACAAAAATGAATAATAAACGTTCATGCATCAATCACATTCGTTAACTTTCCGAGACTAAATCGAAACCCGTATTCTTCTAGGTCATACCCGTGTACCACCGTTCGTTTCGAGTGACCCTACTTTTTGACGTATACTTTTTACCTTATCATCAAGGTGAGTTCATAGCCCCACTCTTTTACTCGTTTTGAATAAATGTTTTATAACTTTGGGGTGAGAAACATTGCTTGTTTTTAAAATCGGACACAAGTACTTTCATGAGAATTTTTCCCTGTTTACGTGTTGCCTAAGTAGCGCTAGACCTCCTATTGCCCAAAACTATCATGAACTGTTAATCTCTTGACCGGAGGACCGGTTGAGGGAGCGCGAGTGAATAAATAGATCTATTGGGACTAATTATCCCTATCCGGGTAAGTCGCACTTACTACCCACGGGTCGCCCGATTAAACGGATATATGTCATGTCGAATTTCGGATAGGAAATCTTAGGTCGGATTTCCTCTAGGGCAATGCAACCTATAGCTATATGAAAGCTATGTCTCAGAATTAGCATCGGTGTCATGAGCTTAGTGCAACGTAAATATCTTTTATGTGAAGTTGTATTTGTTATAACTGTCGCATGCCTGTAAAATCTTGTGGTCCACTATTACATCAAATTAAACCTATGAATTCACTCAACTTTATGTTGACCGTTTTAAGCATGTTTTTCTCAGGTGCTTAGCTTGGAAGATGTTGCTTGATCTATATGAAGTCTAATTGCCCGAACCAGTTTTCAGATTTCATCTATGTTATCTTAAATACCGTTGTTGAACTTATTAAAGCTTCCGCATTTTAACTTTTGAATCTTTTAAATTTGATTGATGTAAACTTATTATTATTTTAAATTTATGCAACGGTGTTTATTTTTAAAACGTACCCTTAGAGGTCGTTCTTTATGCTTTGTACTTGAGATATCCAGGAACGTCACGCCTCCGGACACGTATTCCGTCCAGGGCCCGTTTGGGGGTGTGACAGATTGGTATCAAGAGCCAAGGTTATAGAGAACCAGGTAGTATAAACTAGGTCTGGACTATAACCAGTATGTGATCCTACGTGATTATGTGCCTTACGTGATTTTACATAGTACGTATACATAAATTAAGTACTACGTAAATAATATATATATGTATTAAATACTAAGTATATCTAATATTACTATAGGTATTTCTTATTTCATCCCATCATGCCGTACTCGATGACCCGCGCATTCATTCGTTCATTTGCATTCATTTAGTTACCCATTCACCCTATCATATGTTGCATCATGCATGGTTGATATAAAGATGATTTATATAAACTTTGCTTGTGCATGTCATGGCTATTTCAGTTATCTCAGTTTCTTCGGATTCATCCGAGGATAGCGTGGGGACACCTGCTGGACGAGTTATCTTGTTCGGTACCATCCCTACCACTATTCCCGACACCACACCAGTGATTACTCCACCCACTACTCAGACTGACACTACAGTGATACCCACAGAGACACCTATCATAGCACCTACTATACCACCATCCCCGGATTATACACCAGCATCTCCTGACTACTCACCTGCATCTGATTCAGAGTCTGATCCATCTGAGGATCCATCATCAGACCATATACCACCATTACCAGCTATCTCACCATTTTTATCATCGGATGATGACACCACAGACAGTGATACACCAGATACACCACCATCACCTACCCATGATACACCTTTCACTGAGATTACCTCTTCTACCCAGAGATCACCTGTCATACCTCGTCTTCGAGTTATGATTCTAGCACCTGGACAACCTATTCCCCATGGTCGATCGTACCGCTACCATCTTAATGGGCCGGTACACATGATGACTGCGAGGAAGAGGGTTGGACCGTTACCCACTCATCGTCTTGCTGTGAGACATTCTGCCGATCATTCTTCTTTAGATTCGTCATCAGAGCCATCATCAAATTTTCATTCGGATGCTTTATCTGATTCTTCTTCGAGACACTTATTGTTAGATCATTCTTCTCCTGATTTACCGAGTACTTCTGTGGGGCCATCTCACAAGAGACGTAGGTCCCTTATGACATATGTATCTGCATTACCACATGTATTTAGAGCTCTATCTCCTGTCCGTGCTGATTTGATACCATCGCCTAAGAGGATTAGGAGTCTTGAGACAACTACGGATTTAGAGAGTTGTTCAGAGGATAGTTTTGAGCCATACGTACCTAGAGAGGTTGGTTTGGGAGTTGACGTTGAGGATGAGAGTTCTGAGCAGTCTAGGTCTAGAGGGACTGATAATAGGTGATGATGATTTTGTGATAAGAGGAGAAAATAAGATGGATATTAACCTCGTTGAGGCAGTTATCGAGGCGTGTTTTGATTTTGCTGATATTATTAGAGCTAGTGGAATTGATGTTAGGGTTGAGGCTGTGACCCTTGCTCGGGATGATGTTGAGACGGGTACGAGAGACCCGATTGTAGTTAGTGACGATGGAGATACACCTCCTGTGGTACTGTAGGTTATCCCTGAGCCTGCTCAAGAGGGAGCAACAGGGAGTACGTATGAGACATTGGGAGATTTGGTTCAGGAGGTTTCCATGAACACAGAACGCAAGACTATCTTAGTCCATCGATACAGGTTATTGAGGGCGGTCCAGAGGGAACAGGGGCATAGGATTAGTTGGGGTTAGTCACAATCACTGCTTTGACTGAGAGGTTGCTGAGTTGGAGAGGGAATAACAAGAGTCCAATACACCGCGAGTTTGAGATCAAAGAGTTGTCCGAACAACCAGCGCGACATGTTCCTTATGCAAAGAGAGCTGATGTAGAAACGACAGTTTTTTGATTTTAAGATCGAGTGAAAGTTGCCATAATTGAGGCAGTGAGGACTTGCAGGAATGACACAAGGGCTACCGTCCTTAGAATATGTTCATTAGTGTTGTAGTACTTGAAGCAGTAGCGGTTTAATGATAACCATAAGTTGTTAAAAACCACGTATAATCTGTATTTTGAAAACCAATGAGAATGTAACACTTAATGTTACGATTATATGAAATAGGTATTTATCGTATGATATATTGCAAAAGATTTGATCTACTTATTCTTTTGCGTCATGCATTATGGGGTTTTCCAATAAATATATTTTGATCATGTATTACCTATTAAATTAGACCGTAATATTTATTTAACACCGTGTGATGCTCGCATCACTAAAAATCTATCGAGAGTACGTTGTTATAAGTTGTAGGAAGATCCTAAAACACCCGAATCAGGAGCGTTCCATGACCCTTTGAGGGAGGTTGAGACTTGGTACTCACCGAGTATCGCTGAAGAATGGAGGCTCTTGAAGCCGCAAGGAATACCCTAGAAACCCCTAAAATGAGAATGGGGATGAATATAGAAGGTGGAAAGGAGTTAATGGGAATCGGAGGGTAATGGAGGAAATAGAAATGGAGGAAATGAAGGAGGAAAGGAAAATGGAAATGGAGAATAGAGAAAACGAAAATGGAAATATAAAATGGGATCATGGTAGAACTATGGAGGTTTTCATTAAGTGGCTAAGAGTGCAATTACCAAGACTTCTTGAGAAGTGCAAGCCACATAATTTCTCAAGAACCGAAGGCGTTGTCGAATTGACCCCGCGTGTTTTCGAGAAAATGGAGATTGTGTTCACATCAGTAACTTCCATCCCAAAGTACAAGTGAAATATGCGAACAATTGCAAAGCCCGCAGGACGGGTGCTTTGGACTGGTTTAACTCTCATAAGAGAATAATTGGTGTTGATGCTGCATATGCCATAAATTGGGTTGGACTTATGAGGTTGATGACAGAAGTGTACTGCCCGAGGAATGAAATTCAGGAAGATGTGCAGACTAAACGTGTGACAATCTGACCGTGAAAGGAAATGACTGAGCTTCTTACACTCAAAGGTTTACAGGAGTTGATTTTGTTGTGTACTAGAAAGTCCCCTGATGAAGAGGGCAGAGTGGAGAGGTTTATTGGAGGATTACCGGACAACATTCAGGGAAATGTGATTGCTCGCGAATTCCAACAAGACTCCAAGTATGCCAACAACGCATTGCTAACCATTATGGTGACAAGAAGCACCATGGGTTATGCTCAAAGGATTGCTGAGAATAAGAGGAGGATGGAAAGTAACCTAAGGGATAACCGTGGTCAACAACCACCGTTTAAGAGGCAAAAAGTTAGTGGGCAGAATATGGCTAGAGCCTACGCTACTGGGAACAATGAGAAGAGAGGGTATGCTAGACCCCACCCACTCTGCAATAAGTGCAGATACCACCATGTAGGGACATGTACAGTGAAGTATAATAATTGTAAGAGAGTTGGACACCAGATGAGAGATTGCAGATCTACAGCTGTTGTACCAAATACGCAAAGAGACCCACTTGGGAATCAGCAAGGTGTTATTTGCTATGAGTGTGGAAGACCGGGACATGTGAAGAGAGAATGTCCAAAGTTGAGAAACCAGAACCGTAGGAACGAAATACTCCCCTGATATTTTTGCTTGAAGAAACTTTAAGTTGCGTTTATACAAATTGTGTGTTGAACAGCCGCTTTGAAGTTTTAAGACTCCAACACTTTAAGATTTCCAGATTTGAGAATTCTCCACCAATATTTGTCGATATTTCTTTCTCAAGGTCCTATTTAAAATATAGGTAAAAACATGTGCATGTCCATCTGGTATACTACGGTTAATTTTAAAAAAACTAAACTAACAAACTACATATGGGTTAGACTGATGGATACACGAAATCAATTAAGTGAATACGCCGTATTCCAGAACTGGAGGTTTCATGCCGGTGGCTCGAGAGTGCACTTTCCAAGACTTCTTGAAGTGCAAGCCATATAATTTCTCAGGAACTGAAGGCGTTGTCAGATTGACCCGCTGGTTTGAAAGATGGAGACTGTGTTCAATATCAGTAATTGTCCACCAAAGTATCAAGTGGAAATTATGCAAACATGCACACTGCAGGACAGTGCTTTGACCAGGTGGAACTCTTATCAGAAGAACCCATTGGTAGTTGACGTCGCATATGTCCAGGAATTGGATAAAACTAATGAGGTTATGACAGAAGTGTACTAGTCCAAGGAATTAAATCCAGAAAGATAGGAGACTGAATATGGAATTAGACCGGGGAAAGAGGAAACGACTTGACTAGCATACACTCAAAGGATTTAGGAGTTGATTTGTTGAGTACTAGAATGGTTCCTGATGAAGAAGACAGAGTTGGGAATGGTTTTTATTAGAAGTTACCAGACAACATTCCAAAGGGAATGTGATTGCTGGCAATCCACCAGACTCCAAGATATCTATACACATTGTGTGCTAATCAATTGATGGAACCAAGAAGTGTCTTAGGGTTATGCTGCAAAGAGTGCAAAAAATAAGAGGCGGATGGAAGTACCTAAGGGATAACCGTGGACAGCAACCGCTGTTCAAGAGGCAAAATACTAGTGGGCAGAATGTGACCAGAGCTTATACGGCTGGGAACAATAAAAGAAAGGGGTATGTTGGGCCACTACCTTACTGCAATAAGTGCAGGCTGCACCATGAAGGGTTGTGTACTATGAGGTATGGAAACTGTAAGAAGGTTGGACATCAGACCTAAGGGAATTGTAGGGCTGCTATTGCTACCGAAACACTTAAGGGTACAGTTGGAAATCAGCAGGGTATTATTTTGTTAGAGTGTGGAAGACCAAGACATTTCAGGAGGTGATTGTCCTAAGTTGAGGAATCAGAACCCGTGTGGAAACCAACAACGAAAACAAGAATGGAAAACAAGACCTGGATACCAGAACGGGAGGTAACCGAAGCTACGGCGTGAGCTTACGCCATTTGGTAGAGGAGGAACAAACCCGAGGATCCACATTGAGTCATGCGAGAGTGACGATTTTCTCTAAATAAACTGGTATGCTTCGAATTTATTCGTTGGATGCCGATTAGAAAAAGTTTTTGTGTCCGACACCTTTAGTTTCCTTTGCTTGAGTTACACCAACCACGTTTAGACACTAGTTATGCCGGAGACAACCTTGCTGAGGAAGAATTTCATAAACAATATAATCTTAGAGGTTGTCACGTTAGAGATTATTAAGGTCATCCGTTCGACATAGATCTAATGCCCGTAGAACTTGGTAGTTTTGACGTCATCATTGGTAAGGTATGGTTGGCGAAATAACCACGCGTTAGATCATTTGTGACGAGAGGTATGTTCGTAATCTATGGAATGAGGTGTTGAGATAATTTGAGATGATAATGAGTGACAGGAAGTAAGATTGAATATCATATCGAGCACGAAGACCCAAAAGTATATTGAGAAAGGATGTCAAGTTTATCTGGCACAAGTTACGTCCAAAAGGGGAAAGCTGAGGATAAGTACAGAGGAGAGTCGACTTGAGGACGTACCGATCGTACGGGAATTTCTAGAAGTCTTTCCAGAAGATCTGCCTGGATTACCGCCTGCTCGACAAGTTGAATTTCAAATCGACTTAGTCCCTGGTGCTGCACCTGTAGCACGAGCACCGTATCGATTAGCACCAGCCAAAATGCAAGAGTTGTCTACTCAGTTGCAAGAACTTTCTGACAGAGGATTTATAAGGCCGAGTTCCTCACCCTGGGGAGCAGCATATGTCTTAAGTCAAGAAGAAAAGATGTTCTTTTCGATGATGTATCGACTAACGAGAACTGAACAAGCTAACATGTGACAGAACCAATACCCACTTTCCGAGGATCCGATAGTGATTTGTTTTGATCAATTGCAAGGGTCAAGAGTCTACTCTAAGATCGACCTGAGATCTGGTTATCATCAACTCAGAGTTCGTGAGGAAGACATTTCAAAGACAACATTTAGGACCCGCTATGGGCACTACGAGTTCCAAGTAATGTCGTTTGGTTTGACTAACGCACTGGCTATTTTCATGGACTTGATGAATAGGGTGTGCAAACCATATCTGGATAGATTCGTGATTGTATTCATCGATGATATTTTGATCTACTCCAAAAGCAGAAAGGAGCATGAAGGACATCTTAAGTTGATCTTGAATTTATTGAAGAAGGAAGAATTGTACGCCAAGTTCTCAAAGTGTGAGTTTTGGCTGTCGAAGGTACAATTTCTTGGTCACGTGATTGATAGTGAAGGCATTCACGTTGATCCTGCGAAGATTGAGGCAATCAAAGATTGGGCGTCACCCAAGACACCCACCGAGATTCGTCAATTCTTAGGTTTAGCTGGTTACTACCGGCGATTCATCGAAGGATTTTCAAAAATTGCTAGGCCTATGACGAAGTTGACTCAGAAAAGCGTGAAATTCGAATGGGGAGAAAAGGCAGAAGCTGCATTCCAGTTGTTGAAGCAAAAGCTGTGTAGTGCGCCGATCTTGGCTTTACCAGAGGGAAGCGAGAACTTCGTGGTATATTGCGATGCTTCGCATAAAGGGTTGGGCGCGGTTTTGATGCAGAGAGAGAAGGTCATAGCTTACGCATCCCGCCAACTCAAGGTTCACGAGAAGAACTATAGCACACACGACCTAGAGCTTGGTGCAGTAGTGTTTGCCCTGAAAATGTTGAGACATTATATGTACAGTACCAAGTGCGTTGTGTTCACTGATCATAAGAGTTTGCAACACATTCTCGACCAGAAGGAGCTGAATATGAGGCAAAGACGTTGGTTAGAATTGTTGAGCGACTACGACTGTGAGATTCGATATCATCCAGGAAAGGCGAACGTGGTGGCTGATGCCCTGAGTCGAAAGGAAAGAAGCAAGCCGCTACGAGTTCGAGCCTTGGTTATGACTATAGGGTTAAACCTTCCTAAGCAGATTTTGAGTGCTCAATCGGAAGCCAGAAAGGAAGAGAACTTCATCAACGAAGATTTGCGTGGCATGATTAACAAGTTAGAACCTCGCGCTGACGGAACGTTATGCTTAAACAATCGAAGTTGGATTCCGTGTCTTGGTGATTTGAGGGCCTTGATTATGCATGAGTCGCATAAGTCGAAGTATTCCATCCACCCTGGATCGGATAAGATGTATCAGGACTTGAAGAAGTTATATTGGTGGCCTAACATGAAAGCAGAGATTGCCACTTATGTCAGCAAGTGTTTAACATGTGCAAAGGTTAAGATAGAATATCAGAAACCATCTGGTTTGTTGGTTCAACCAGAGATCCCACAATGGAAATGGGAGAACATAACAATGGACTTTGTGACTAAACTGCCGAGGACAGCGGCTGGGCAAGACACGATTTGGGTAATCGTTGATCGTCTCACTAAATCTGCTCATTTCTTGCCTATGAGAGAAGATGACACGTTAGAAAAATTGACGAGACAATACTTGAAGGAAGTAGTCTCAAAGCATGGAGTACCGGTTTCGATCATCTCTGATCGCGATGGAAAATTTACTTCACATTTTTGGAAGTCTCTACATAAAGCATTAGGTACTCGATTGGATATGAGTACAGCCTACCATCCAGAGACCGATGGTCAGAGTGAGAGAACCATTCAAACGTTAGAGGATATGTTACGTGCCTGTGTACTCGACTTTGGAAAAGGTTGGGATAAACACTTACCGTTGGTAGAATTTTCGTATAACAACAGTTACCATACCAGCATTAAGGCTGCTCCGTTTGAGGCTACTGAATCACTAAATTGTATATACTGTTGCGCTCAATCTCATTGTACACCGAATATACTAATTATGTAGCATATAATATTCAATTGTATTCTGCCCTACCGGTGTCTGACCAAGACACCCAATGAGATTGACATGGTATATATCCGTTTATCGAGGAGTCCCGTGGGTAGTGTGCGTACTCACCACATGATAGGGATAATTAGTCCCATATAAGATCTATTTATAACATTCACGCTTACTTAACCAGTACAGTCGGTCAAGCAATTGACGGTTCATGATAGTTCGGGCAAGAGAGTGGTATAATCGCTACTTAGGCAACACGTAAACAGGAGATGATAACCAAAAACACTTGTGTCCAATGAAGAAATAACCATTGTATTCATAAACAACTTTAAATACTTAAATCCATAAGTAGAAAGAGTGTGATATCAATCAAGTAACCGAGTTTGTAAAATGGTATAAGTCATGAGTATGTAAACAAGTTGTAATGAGCATGTATTCTCCCCCGAGATTTGTAAAGCAATGTAAAACAAGTAAAAGAGGGGCTATAACACTCACCTTAGATATTGTTGAACGCATTGGCAGAAATGTCACAATATTAAGCAAACACAAATCGGAAACAGACGGCTGACCAAGAAGTCTTACGGTTATCCTTATAAGGCTAATGTCCACTAGCTAGGATAATGTATTTGAGTTTTTCGATGAATAGAGTACATCATCTCGACACGTTGTTAAAATATGTAGATTTATAGTTGTAATAGCTTGGCTGGTTTGGTTAAATAAAATAAATCAAGAATAGTAAACGCAAAAAAAATATAAAAAGGGGGGGTGGTTAAAAATTTATATTCAGTTTTTATATTACATAAATGAAAATATGATCCAAGTATATAATTCTTAAATGTGAATTATATAACAAGATACACAACCAAAGAAATAACTCGAAGCGTATATAATACACGACATGTGTTATATCTAAAAGGTGACAATTAAATAAAATGGTCTAATTATATAATACTTTCCAAGTATTATATAAGAAAGATGATAAAAATAAATGAAACTAAATAATTCGACACGTGCCCGGATATCCCCAGATTGATTTATTAGGAAAGGTTTCTTTTTAAAATTAAAACGCATCGTTTAAAGTTGTGGATTAGATAAATGACAATCTCTAATTTATAGCATTTCGTTTGATTACCGGTTTTCACGATCTAATAATTATTATAGGCATTTACATTAGTTCTTTTCAGGATAATAAGTAAATAAGATTTGTAAACAGTTTACTATGTGTAGCGATTTATAAAATCTCAGGCATGAACTATTCATTTATTAACGTTTTCCATATTACAAAAGTTAATTATTTTCCCTCTATAATATCCATCCATGTTGCAAGCCCAAACACACCTCTTAACAGTTTTTTTATCCCTAATCAACTATACCTTATTTGGGTTGTAAATATAAAAAATGAAATATAACAAATATTCATTTATTTAACATTGTAAAACACCTTTTTAAATCCGGTTTATATTAAATTATAGATATATATCTATATATATTTTTATTAATATATATATAATATCTAATATATATATATATATATCACTATTTATATATTTATATATATATATACAAAATCTTTTAGTGTTTATTAACCG
This sequence comes from Tanacetum coccineum, assembly GCA_026074375.1. Classification (NCBI taxonomy): domain Eukaryota; kingdom Viridiplantae; phylum Streptophyta; class Magnoliopsida; order Asterales; family Asteraceae; genus Tanacetum; species Tanacetum coccineum. The sequence goes on along the minus strand of BQNB010021788.1, from coordinate 14,904 downwards.
ACTAAACCAAACGGATCATAACCCTACTCGGCTGAAACGCAACCAACCAAACGCGCCCTTGCGGCTGCTGCTACGCCAAACGCACCCTTATTGAATTTTTGTTAACCCAAACACACCCTTATGGTGTTCACAGCCAACCAAACACTCCCCTATACGTTTTCTGCTCACCCAAACACTCCCTTATACGTTTTCTGCTCACCCAAACACACCCTTGTGGCGTTTCTGCACAACCAAACGTACTTTTTCGGTGTTCCTGCTCAACCAAATGCACCCTTGTCGCGTTTCTGCACAACCAAACGCACCCTAAAGATGTAAAACCAGCTGAAAACAAACGCGCCTCTAAAGTGTTTCGCAAGCACCATCGAACGCAACCCTATTGCGGGTAGTTCAAACAGCGAAGCAAACACCCTTTTCGGGCTTATTAACACGCAGAAACAAACACCCTTTCGGGCTGTTTATACGCAAAACCAAACGCACCCTACTCTTTGTTTTCTTATACCAAACGCACCCTTGATAGGTTTTATCAATAAAACCACACGCACCCTTTTGGTGCTCTGCCAAACCCTGTCGAACCAGTGGTGGTTGATAAAACCACAACGCACCATCGTTGGTGCATGCCATTAAACCCAACAATCCCTTTTGGTGTCTGAGGTTCGATGGTGTAGAGGAGGTGGTGCGGCGCTGTGGCATGGAGTGGTGATGGTGGTGTGAAGGGGTGATGATGGTGTGATGTTTTGTAAATGGAAGGTGCAGCGGCTTGTGGGTGGTGTCGTATTAGGTGGAGCTTGGTTGTGGTGTGAAGGTGGGTGAGATGAGGTTGTGGTGGGTGGATTGGTGGTAGTCCGGCTGGCTCAAGCGTCTGGTGGTGGTTGCGATGATGTTGATGGCGATGGTGAGGTGGGTGTGGCGACGGTGATGCGTAGTTAAGGTGATGCTCGACGAGGCGGTGAGGTGGTTGGAGTCGTAATGATGGCGGCGATCGTTGTGGTGGGTGGCCGGAATCCGGTGACGGCACCGGAATCCGGTGGGGTCGCCGAAAAAAGAGAGGAAGTGAGGAGGATGATATATGTGTGTGTTTAGGGTTATAAATAATGAGTGTAACCCTAAATGGTTTTCCATATATAGCTAAAAGTATAAAATAAATGTGACAAGTGTATCTTAGTTTAGGGGGTGATGGTGAAAATATAACTGGAGGGACCTAAAGTGAAACTTTTGGTAAATATTGGTTCAGGACTCGTTTGGGCTACTTTACGGATTATTCAAAACACGAAACTTGCGCCATTGTTTTCCAAATCATTTTTCCTATAAAAATGAGTATTTACTTGACTATATTTTATAAATGTTTTTATAAAATTTATTTAACGTTTATTATTTATATTGATAGTCATTGGATATCTCGGGTAAGCTTTGTTCGTAAAAATACAACTTTGACTCGAACATTTGCGTTTTTAATAAACGTTTATAGAAAAAATGACAAATAATTTATTAAATATTTTTAATTAATAAAAAGTGCTAATTAAATATAATTTAATTATTTTCGTGTCGGTACGCGTTGTTCTCATTTCTAAAATTTTGCGAGGGTATTTCTGTCATTTTCTACTCCTTTTCGGGTCTCGGGCAAAACTAAAAAGTTGTTCGGAATATCGTTTTACATCAAATTACTTTAGAGTCCGAGTCGTGAAAATGTGATCTAGCGGGTCGTTTTTGATAAGTCAACTTAAAAATAACATATATCTTTTCATTTTCAAGTCAAATAAGTTAAAAATAATTTTGCACATGCGAGATGTGTAAAAATAAATATGATTTATTATTAAAATATGTTCCGAAAATTTTACCGGTTACGCGGTAATCGTTTTTATGTGACAATAAAAGATCAAAAGTCACAAGGTCAAGTCAGACCCGAAAAGTCAAAGGGTAAAATAGTCATTTACAATTCTGAAAATTGTCAGTTGTTACAAAGAGGCTGTATTGGTGGCCCAACATGAAAGCAGAAAGTGCCACTTATGTCAGCAAGTGTTTAATATATGCCAAGGTTAAGATAGAATATCAGAAACCATCTGGTTTGTTGGTTCAACCAGAGATCCCACAATGGAAATGGGAGAATATAACAATGGACTTTGTGACTAAATTGCCAAAGACGGCAGCTGGTCAAGACATGATTTGGGTAATCGTTGATCGTCTCACTAAGTCTGCTCATTTCTTGCCTATGCGAGAAGATGACACGTTAGAGAAATTGACGAGACAACACTTGAAGGAAGTAGTCTCAAAGCATGGAGTGCCAGTTTCGATCATTTCTGATCGTGATGGAAAATTTACGTCACATTTTTGAAAGTCCCTTAATAAAGCATTAGGTACTCGATTGGATATGAGTACAACTTACCACCCAGAGACCGATGGTCAAAGTGAGAGAGCCATTCAAACGTTGGAGGACATGTTACGTGCCTGTGTACTCGACTTTGGAAAAGGTTGAGATAGACACTTACCATTGGTAAAATTCTTGTACAACAACAGTTACCATACCAGCATTAAGGTTGCTCCGTTTGAGGCGTTGTATGGGCGGAAGTGTCGATCACCTATCTGTTGGGCTGAAGTTCGGTGATCTCGCTAGCACTCTGCCAATACGATCATCACGAGACGACTGAGAAGATCGTTCAAATCAAGAGCCGTATCCAAGCAGCCCGTGATCATCAAAAGGAGTCTGACCGACGTAAGACGAATACCTCTGAGTTTCAAGTAAGGACAAGGTCATGTTGAAAGTAATCTCTCCTTTGAAAGGAGTGAACGTTTTGGCAAACGGGGAAAGTTGAACCCTCGTTATATTAGACCTTTTAAGATCATTGACAAAGTAGGAACCGTTGCCTATCGTCTTGAACTCCCAGAACAGTTGAGTAGAGTTCATAGTACGTTTCATGTCTCGAAATTGAAGAAATGCATGGCTGATGAACCGCTTGCTATACCTTTGGATGAAATCACAAGTCGAGAAAATTAACTTCCAAATCGATAGAACCTGTCGAATCTCATAGACGTGAGTCAAGCGTCTCAGTAGAGTCGTATTCCGATTGTTCAGGTACGTTGGAACTCTAGGAGGGGTCCTGAGTTTACTTGGGAACGTGAAGACCAAATGCAAAAGAAATACAACGACAATTTTTACAACATGGCACCCGCGGCAGAGGTTGCGTCCTAAGCTTTGAGGACAAAGCTTCTTTAACGGGGAAAGAATGTCACAACCCGAGAATTTCCGTTTAATAATTTAGCCGTTTCCGTTTAGTAATTTGAATTTTTAAAAGTTTCGTTTAGCTTTTTCGTTTAACCGGGAAGTTGTTCTGTTATTATCTGAGAATCGTCACCGGGAGCGAACCGTGACACCAAACGTTGTAGTATTTTGGCAATAGCCACGTTTTTATGTTTTTAAACAATATTTAAAATTTTATAATTTTCTGTGATGTCGTTACTCATTTTGTTAATTACGTGTTCCGTGGAATTTAAACAATACTTTGTTAAACATGCAAGACCTTTAGAAATTAAATGTTTTTGAGCACTAGTTCCCTAGAAGTTGGAGGCCACTTTGGTCCACCCCTAGGTCTCATTTGCCCAACCCGAATATGCATGTATATATACAAGCATAGGATTCAAATTTTGAAACTTATTCTTAGACATGCAAGCAAGAATTATGGGAATAGGACTAGTACTAGTAATAGTGTCATAGAAGGATTTTGGTCCCCTATTTCTTGTCCCCCAACCAAACGGCACACACAAGTGTGTGTGAGTGTGTGTGTGTATCTTGTCATATATCATTCATTCTTATTCATTCTCATTCACATCCTACACACACAAAAACATTTCTCTTGTGCTCTCTCTCTCCCTAAAACAACACGAACCAACACAAACACTTACAAAATCATACATTTTTCACTTTCAATCATTTTCATTTGAAGACAAGTTGAAGGTTTGATCATTTAAGATTTTCGGGGTCATAAAATAAACATACGTTTGGGTTGTTCTTGATCCTTTGTTCATCTCTAAAATTTCATTTTTCTTTGGTAGGGTCTTTAAATCTCATCAGAACTTGTACTTTTCTACTCTTCTTGATGCATAAACCTTTGTTGTACAACTTGTTTTGTAAAAAAAATGATTTTAAACTACATAAACCTTAAAAAGGTGTACATATGGTTCGAATTTCATAAAAAGGAACACAAGGAAATCATAGTTTTGTGATCGTGGTTATTTTCATGTAATAATATTGGTACTTTTGAGCTTATTGTATTCGGCTTATATTTATGAGCTTATTTGAGAGCTTGTTTGATTATTTTGGAGCTTGTTTAATGTATATATGTACACGTGTGAAATAGAAAACATAAAGAAATATTTACTGAGATTTTTTCTTTGGGAAATTATAAATAATATTACTTGTATTTGGATAGTTTTCAAAATGATGATAAAACATTAGGTTATTTTGACTGAACTAACTAGCTCAAATATGGTTAATGGGCCTTAAAGCCAATGTAACCCCAACCATGCCACAGCCCAAGTTGTGTGCAGCTTATGGGTTCGGATTATTATATCTTGGGTGTTAAGAGCTTGTGTACTTTTAATGAAACCTATAACTTTTTTGATAACTAATTTAGTATATCAGACTTGCTTATTTTGTATTTTGGCTGTTTTTAAAGGCTTAATGGGCCTAAAAGCCCAATAAGAGTTTTGGTGACTCGTTAGACTTGTTTTAAATGAAAAACGATTGTATAGAGTTTGTAAATTGTTAATTGGGATTTGAAAGTGGTTTGAAATTGGTTTTTGATAAAGTCTACGACTTTGCGAAACAGAATGCGGTGATCACGAACGGGTCTGCCAATATTTTGTGTGCAAACATTTATACTTAGGAATTATTCAGAAAAACATAAATAATAAAATGTTTTGATTAAATTACTTAACAATTTAAAAATGTCAAATTATAATGACAAGTTTATTATATTACGTTAATTCTATAATTTAATTTTATATTTACTAATCTATTTAATATTATATAGTAATTACTTACAACTTAAGACAACTTTTCATAAAAAACACGATCCATAATGTTTTTAATACACAAATAATGTTTACCAAAAATGAATAATAAACGTTCATGCATCAATCACATTCGTTAACTTCCCGAGACTAAATCTAAACCCGTATTCTTCTAGGTCATACCCGTGTACAACCGCTCGTTTCGAGTGACCCTACTTTTGACGTGTACTCTTTACCATATCATCAAGGTGAGTTCATAGCCCCGCAATTTTACTAGTTTGAATAAATGTTTTGTAACGCTTTTGGGGTGAGGAAAATTTGCTTGTTTTTTAAAAATCGGACACAAGTACTTTCATGAGAATTTTTCCCTGTTTACGTGTTGCCTAAGTAGCGCTAGAACTACATATTCGCCAAAAGTTATCATGAACTGTTATCTCTTTGTCCGGAGGTACTGGTCGGTCGAGCGCGAGTATAATAAATTGATCTATGGGACTAATTATCCATATACGGCGTAAGTCATTACTTATATCACACGGGTCGCCCGATTAAACGGATATATGTCATGTCGAATTTTGAATAGGAAATCTTAGGTCGGATTTCCTCTAGGAAAGCAACCTATAGCTATATGCAAGACTTGTATTGTAATTTGCATCGGTGTCATGAGCTTAGTTCAACGTAAATGTCTTTTATGTGAAGTTGTATTTGTTATAACTGTTGCATGCCTGTAAAATCTTGTGGTCTATATTACATCAATATTAAACCTCATGAACTTTACTCAAATTTCATGTTGGACCGTTTTAAGCAGTTTTTCTCAGGTTCTTAGCTTGGAAGATGTTACTGATCCTATATAAAGTCTAATTGCCCGAAACTAGTTTTTAGATTCATCTATGTTATCTTTAATACGTGTTGACACTATAAGCTTCCACATTTTAACTTTTGAATCTTTTAAATTTGATTGATGTAAACTTATTATTATTTTAAATTTATGCAACGGTGTTTATTTTTAAAACTTACCTTTAGAGGTCGTTCTTTATGCTTTGTACTTGAGATATCCAAGAACGTCACGCCTCCGGACACGTATTCCGTCCAGGGCCCGTTTGGGGGTGTGACCCAAACCAAGTTGCTGCTAATAACGGGGGTCAGGGTCGTAGAAACCAAGTGAACCAAGCTGGGGGTAGGGTATTTATGTTGGGAGCAGAGGAAGCTCGTCAAGACCCGAACATTATGACGGGTACATTTACTTTGAACAATCATTTTGCCACTACCTTATTTGACTCTGGTGCCGACTATAGTTTTGTTTCTACTACTTTTATACCTCTGTTAGGCTTAGAGCCCAGCGACTTAGGTTTCAGATATGAGATTGAGATAGCTAGCGGGCAGCTAGTAGAGATTGATAAGGTTATTAAGGGTTGCAAACTAGAAATCGAGGGTCATGTCTTTGACATCGATTTGATACCTTTTGGGCATGGGAGTTTTGATGTGATTATAGGTATGGACTGGTTGTCTAATTATAAGGCTGAAATAATTTGCCATGAGAAGGTAGTGAGGATACCACTACCGGATGGCAAGGTGCTTAGAGTATTAGGAGAGAGACCAGAAGAGAAAGCGAGACTCTTGATGAGTGCTAAGGCTAATGAAAAGAAACAAGAAGAGATTGTTGTGGTTAGAGATTTTCCTGAGGTATTCCCGGATGACCTATCTGGATTACCGCCTATTCGGGAAATTGAGTTTCGAATTGAGTTAATCCCTGGAGCAACGCCGGTAGCAAAGTCTCCTTATCGTTTGGCACCTTCTGAATTGGAGGAGTTGTCAGGACAACTCAAGGAACTCCAAGACAAAGGTTTCATTCGACCAAGTTCATCGCGAGGAGGGGGGCGCTTGGGGGAGACGCCGATATTGTTTGTACGATAAGGATGTTCTTTTAGAATGTGCATTGGTTATAGAGAGTTGAACAAGTTGACTGTTAAGAATCGTTATTCACTTCCTAGAAATGATGATCTATTTGATCAACTGCATGGGTCGCAGTTTTTCTCGAAGATAGATCTTAGGTCTGGATACCATCAGCTGAGAGTGAACGAGGATGACATTTTAAAGAACTGCGTTGTAGAAACTCGTTTTTGAGACAATTTTGGAGTTTCACTATAAATGCCCTTTGGTCTGACTAACGCACCAGCGGTATTCATGGATTTGATGAATAGGGTTTGTAGGCCTTATCTTGATAAGTTTGTGATAGTGTTTATAGATGATATCTTAATCTACTCTAAGACTCGGGAGGAGCATGTAGAACACTAAAGGTTTGTCTTAGAACTGCTCAAGAAGGAGAAACTGTATGCTAAGTTTTCTAAGTGTGAATTATGGTTAAGAGACGTGCAGTTTCTTAGGCATGCGATAAATGGTAATGAGATTCATGTAGACCCTAGTAAGATTGAAGCTGTTAAGAATTGGAAAGCCCCTAGAACTCCGTCTGAGTTTCATTCATTCTTAGGATCGGCTAGATATTACCGTAGGTTCATTGAGAACTTTTCTAAGATAGCTAAGTCTCTTACTATCTTGACTCAGAAGTGTAAGACTTTCGATTGGGGTAAGGAACAAGAATCGTAGTGTTCGGTTGAGGAATTGGAATTGGCATTTCAGACCTTGTAAAGATAAGTTATGTAATGCGACTGTTCTAGCTCTCCTAGATAGATCCGAAAGACTTTGTAGTTATTTGTGGTTACGTACGGGTAGGACAAGCGCTGTGTGTTAATGCGAAAGATGCTAAAGTGATAGCCTATGTGTCTTAGGCAGTTTGAAAATTCATGACTGAGAATCTATCACTACCCATGATTTAGAGTTGGGTGCAGTCGTGTTTGCACTTAAGATCTGGAGAAATTATTTGTATGGGACAAAGAGTGTCATCTATACGGACCATAAGAGTCTTCAGCATATCTTTAGTCAGAAAGAATTGAATATGCAACAGCGTCGCTAGGTAGAGTTGTTTAGTGATTATGACTGTGAAATTCACTACCATCCTGGAGGTAACGCAAATGTGGTGGTTGATGCCCTAAGTAGGAAGGAAATAGTAAAGCCTAAGAGAGTTAGAGCCTCATGAATATGAACCTTCAGTTGAGTTCAAGGAAGATAGGATTCTGGCGGTCTGAAGGAGGTTGTGGATGAGTTTGCAATGAATTGAGAAAAAGGTTTGGATGAGATGATAGGATATGGATAAGTGATGGAACTTTGTACTAACTGGATCGAATATGAGCAGTACCTTGTGAAGGATGATCTGTGTGTGTAAGAACGTCTGAATATTGATGAAGGCATAAGTCGAATTACTCTGTTTACACCAAGGTGCTTGATAAGATGTATTATCATTTGAGAGATAGGTATTGGTGGCCTAGAATGAAAAAGGATATAGCCTGAGTATGTTAGTAAGTGTTTGACTTGTTTGAAGGTTTTAAGGCCTGAGTATCAAGGGCCATCTGGCTTGCTACAGCAACCCTGAGATTCCCATATGAGATCATGGGAAAGGCGAATAGATTATGGATTTTGATGATCTAAGTGCCCCGTTAGGAATAGTATATGGACATGACAAAATTGGGGTCATTGTGGTACCACGAATTTTGACTAAGTATGACTCATTTTCTATCTATGCCGTGAGGATGTTAGAAGATAGAAAGGTTGGCTAGATTTATATTTGATTGAGATAGTTGCTAGACATGGTGCTGACGATATTGATTATATCGTATCGTGTTAGTCCTGTTTAACCTCAGGTTTTCGGCAGTCAATGCAAAGAGGAATTTGGGACTTGTTTAGACATGGAGTACGCCTTATCACCCTCAAAACAGCTTGGTATGAGTGAGCCGTACTATATTAGACTGGCATTTCTGGACTTCAGGGGGAAGTTGTTAGTTTTGGATTGTTTCATCTTCCGTTGGTTGAGTTTTTGTATAACAATAGTTATCATTCTAGTGTGAGATGTGCTCCATTTGAGGCATTGTATGGTAGAAAATGTCGTTCACCAATTATGTGGGCTGAGGTGGGAGAAGGTCAGTTGATAGGACCTGAGTTAGGTTGCCCCAATAATAGTCTTGAGAAGATCTCACAGATTAAGGATAGACTTAAGGCTGTGCGTGATCGTCAGAAAAGTTATGCTGATAAGAGGAGGAAGCCTCTAGAGTTTAGTGTAGGTGACTATGTCTTGCTCAAAGTGTCGCCTTGGAAACGTATGGTACGCTTTGGGAAGAAAGGGAAGTTAGAACCTAGGTTTGTTGGACCGTTTGAGATTATTGAGAAAGTAGGCCATGTGGCCTATCGGTTAGATTTGCCTGAGGAATTGAATGGTGTTCATGACACGTTCCACGTGTCGAACCTTAAGAAGTGTTTGCCTAGAATCCTAACGTAAAAGTGTTCCCCTGTGGATGAGGATTGATTTGATGCTAAGTTGAATTTTGTAAAGGATCCTATGGAAATTTTGGAGGAGTGAGGTTTAAGAAAGTTGATGCGCTAGGTAGTGTATTGCCATCGTAAAGGTTCGGTGAATTCGAAATCGTGGTCTGAATTTATCGTTTTAGGAACATGAAGGATCAGATGAAATTGAAGTATCCATAATTGTTTAGTGATGTTAGACTTAGATTAATTACGGGGACAAAATTATTTAAGGGGGGTTAGAATGTAACTCTTTGCCCTTTTTGTTGTTCTTGTATTTTTACATTAAATAGTCCTTTGACTTTTGGTAGTTTATTCAGATTTTTGTACCGTGTTGATGTTGGTGATTTTATGGAGTATATGTGATGATTTGAGGTTTATTGTAATTTATTAATCCTTTTTGAAAGTCGTATTATTGTGATTTTTTCATTACGCTGTGGTGTTGACCGTGAATTTTGAGAAATGCGGGGAAAAAAGAGTTGCACAAGTTCCGTTATATGTCAAGTGAGTTTTGTAAGGGTTTAAAGTGAAATATGTCATTTGTGAATTATCAGGTTAATGGAAAACGTATTTTTAAAGTGATAAAAAATGCTAATTAACTTGTGGGGGAAAATTTGTACGGTTGAGTTTTACGTAGTATGTTAAGTGATTTTCTTGACACGAAAAGAAGAACCCCTGACACCCCTTGGATTGCTATAGACCCGGTTCATGTTGGTCAAGAAAGAAACAAGGAGGCATGATTTTAGCTTCCTTATTTGCATTGCGTACAAATATTTGCCAATTCACTAGTTAATTTGCACTTATTTTCTTTTGCATTTCAAAAAAAATAAAAACACGCCACTGTGTGGTATGCCTTTGGATCGTACCGACCTAAGCCCCCACCACAAACCAAACCACGCATAATAAAATTTAAATTTTGATCCGGAGACCATGAATTCCATGTTGATACGAGTGTTTGGGGTGTTATTTAAAAAATGTTTGGGTTGTCCGGTTCATGTTGATTATGATACATTTTTGAAGATTTTTTGTCGTGTTGTGGGTGTTCGTGCCCATTTGCCTTGTGTGATTGAGATTGGGGTTGCTAAACACTTGATTGATGGTGAGTTCTCGTTTGGCCCCACTTTTTTACTGGTTTTTCAGTTAGGGGAAAATGATACTCAAATGTGTTATTAAATGTTTTGAATTGATCTTGTGTGAAATGTGAGTTTTGTTTTTGGGACATTGATTTGTGACATATTGAATGCTATGTGATATTACAGTGTTGATTTACTTGCATTGTACTGTGTTTGGCCCATGGCCAAGGTTCTTGTGTTTAGTTGCATGTGACTATGTTTGCATGCAAGGTTCTGTGTGGGTCGCCCTAAGATTAGTGCTCCAGCTGACTGGTAGGTACATTAAGGAGCCGTTAGTGATTTGGTGTTGCGATCTTACGGGTTATTATTGGATGTTGAGTTGATGAACTAGCTGGGGATGTATGTCTTGGTTGTTAGCATATATTCTCTGTCATATAGAACTCACTATTGTTCCAATGTTGAAATTATTGGCACAATTTTGGCGTTTAAGGTCAAACTGGAGCTCAACTCTACATTTTTAGATTTGACGTTTTTCGCAGTATCATTTTCAGGTGAAGTGAAAGAAGAGTAGTTTGGTGATTGTGATAGCAGACTTAGTAGTATCCCGTATAGATTTTCATTTGAAGTCTTACTTGCTTGTTGTTTCAATATGGTATTTGGATGTTTTGGATTAAGTTTGGATTACGGTCTCTTGTGTGGGCAGTTGTATAATTGTAAGAGATTGGAGATTTTAGTTGCGATTTGGGACATCACTTGAGTTTGTTCAAGGTTGATGGTATTCATAGCACTTGGAGTTTATGCAATGTAGTTTTCTCTATTTTTGTATATTGTGTTATGATTGATCATTATGTTGCATTCCCGAGTTTCCGCCTTTGTCGGGGTGTGACATTATATTAGGCTCAACCGCTCTTTTATCTTCTGTTAATTTGCTTGTGTGGGTTACAGTGCCTTGAATTGATTTTAGTCACCAACCAAACCCCGTGCCAGTCTCTCAGGCTGAAAACCCCTTTTCCCATTAGATCTAGGACTAACATAGGTTTAGCATAGGTTTGACATAGATTAGAATTAACATAGATTCGACAACCAAGATATTAATAAACTGAAAAGATTTAACCTCGCTCTCAGTGATCGACACCCTACTTACCAACGAATCTACATCTTGACCGGGTACACTGCCCGTTAGAGTGTTGTTTTTTGTTTAGTCGGCAAAATATAAATTTAAAACTTGAATCATAAAATATACACCACACAACGACACATCAAGTTTTTGGCGCCGCTACAGGGGAGTGAAAATTAATCTTGATTTTTATTTGATATTTTGGTTTTTAACATTAGATTAGAACTAACCCTTAGGAGTAGTGTAATTTAGGTTAGTGTATAATCTGTATAATTCTGTATATTTGTGTTTATTCGCTTGTATATTCGTTAGATTAGTTGTTTTTGAATATTTAATTGTTTGCTTAATACACTATTTTGGTCGATAAATCGATACGGCGTATCCACTTCCATTGGATACGGCGTATCCAACTTTCTGTCCAATACAACATACTCATTCAAAGGATTAATACGGCGTATTCACTTCTATTGAATAAGGCGTATTGATCATCTGATAAAGTAACAGTAGCTTCCCGTATTCAATTACGTATAACTGTGTTTTCTTTTTCCCGAGCCTATCCTACTGATTGTTTACCCCTTGTTTCAGGTAGTGCATGACAAGGAGTTCTAATAGCAAACTATTTACACCTTACAAAGAACCTGAACGAGAATTTCGATCATCAAGGAGACACTTCAAGACACTAAGCCTTGACGAATTGAGATCGCCTGATTTCAATTTATTTTCTGACCAAGAATACTCGGAGAAAGAAGAAGAAGAACCAATGGAGGAACTATGGAGCAATACATGAGCAAAACTCAAGCCGACTATGGATCGGGTGTTGCTAGGCCTAAGATCGAGGAAAAAGACAGTTTTGAATTAAAAGGCCAATTACTCAAGGAACTACGAGACAACACATTCAGTGGTTCGGATCATGAAGATGCGAACGAACACATTGAGAAAGTTCTTGAAATTGTGGATCTGTTCCACATCCCTAATATTACTGTAGACCAAGTGATGCTTAGAGTCTTCCCCATGTCCTTAACCGGAGCTGCAAGTAGGTGGCTAAGAAACAAACCAACTGGTTCGATTACAACCTGGGAAGATCTGAAGACTAAGTTTCTAAGCAAATATGTCCACCTGCTCGTACTGCAAAGAAAATGGAGGAAATAAACAACTTTCAACAAGAGTCGGACGAGAACCTCTACCAAGTTTGGGAGCGATTTAAAGAACTCTTGATGAAGTGTCCTCAAAACTATTTAACAGAGACGCAAGAGGTAGTCCTGTTCTATAATGGATTGGATGTTCCCACTCAACAAATTCTTGATTCAAGAGGTGTCATACCATCAAAGAGTGCTGGTGATGCTAAAATAGCCATCCAAGAAATGGCTGAATACTCTCAAAAATGGCACAACGGTACATCAAGAGCTAGAAGTACTAAGACTTCTGACGGACTAGCAGCTATACAAGCACAACTCAACAATCTTGGAAGAGAGATTAAGAAAGTCAATGAAAAAGTTTATGCTGCTCAAGTAGGATGTGAACAATGCAAATGTCCCCACTACACCAAGGATTTCGCACTAAAGGAAAAAGGAAAAACCCTCGAAGAATCCTACTATACTCAGTTTGGTGCGCCTTTTTGTCACACCCGGCAATTTTTGAAAATTTTAAATTACTATTTTACCCTTTGACTTTTTGGTTCCGACTTGACTTTTTGACTTTTGACCTTTTACGGTCACATAAAAACGATTACCGCGTAGCCGGTAAATTTTTGAAACGTATTTAAATAATAAATCATAATTACTATTATTATCGCTCATTTGCAAATTTATTTTTCTAACTTATTTGACTTGAAAACGAGAAGATATATGTTATTCCTAAATTGACTTTTCAAAAACGACCCGCTAAATCCTGTTTTCACGACTCGGACTCTAAAGCAATTTGATGTAAAACCACATTCCGGACAACTTTTCAGTTTTACCCGAGACCTGAAACCAAGCAGAAAATGACTAAAATACCCACGCAAAATTTTAAAAAACAACGCGTACCAACACAATATTTAGTTATCACTTTTTATTAAATAAAAATATTTAATAAATTATGTAATATTTTATTTAAAAGCATTTATTTAAAAACGCAAAGGTTCAAATTAAAGTTTTATTTTTACGGACAAAGTTTACCCGCGACACCCAATGGTACCAAATAAATAATAATGATTTTTAAATAAGTTTTATAAAAACATTTATAAAATAAGTCATGTAAATACTCATTTTTATGGGAAAAACTATTTGGAAAACAATGGCGTAATTTTCGTAATTTAAATCAATCGTTAACTTACCGAAACGTGTCCCGAACCATTATTTAACAAAAGATTACACACTTAGTCCTTTTAGTAATATTTATAATTTTAACCCTAAACTATATTAAACTTGTCACTTCTTTTTAAACTTTCTAATATATATATGTATAGCAACTAGGGTTTTATCATTTTGATAACCCTAGCCTCACACACACATACTTCATCTCCCTCCTCCACTTTTCTGGCACCACCTCCGGCCAACCCACCACAGCCGACGCCACAGTCACCACAGTCACACCACCATCACCTCCATCATCGCCCTCCCACGCCACACACCATCCTCGTCACCTCATCACCACTCCACGCCGCCACCACAGCCGCCACCCTCAACACCACCTTCATCTCATCGTCATCATCATCATCACCTCGTCACCATGTCACCTTCGCTGCCATCTCCCCGCAGCCGCACCACCATATCATCCCCACCATCACCACGTCACCACCATCCTCGTCACCACCCTTCACAGCCACCACCCGCCACCACCACCTTCACTCTTTCTTTTCTTTTCGAGTTGGATTGGTTATTTTTTTTATAAAAACTAAATGAAATTTGGTTTTGTTTATTTTAGCCTATTTCTTTTTTTTGGTATTTTGATTCGGGTTGGTTAAATGGTGATATAAGGGTGTTCGTTTTTGTGTTTGGTTGCTAGTGTAATAGCCCGAAAAGGGGTGTTTGTCGCTGCATTTTAAACTGCAGCAGGGGTGTTTGTTTTCTGGTTTGACAGCCCAAAGGGTGCGTTTGGGTTAGCAGAAACACCCAAAGGGGCGTTTGGTTCAGCGTTATGGGTGCGTTTGGTACAACAGCCCATAAAGGGTGTGTTTGTTTTGTGTGTTAACGGCTTTCGGGGGTGTTTGTTTCTGTGGTTATCAGCCCATAAGGGCATGTTTGGTTCGGCAGTTAACACCCGAACCGGGGTGTTTGGTTTTGCAGTCATGGGTGTGTTTGGTTTTGTTTATTTTGTTAGTCG
>BQNB010021787.1:0-63811 GCA_026074375.1 Tanacetum coccineum | reverse complement strand
AGTCTAAATTGACAAGATTTCATTCATGGATTTCTTCTTATATACAAATGGTCAAATCTCGTTGTATTGTTTTCAAGCTTTTTATTGTGATGCAATTATGGGATAAATGTTATATCAATTTTTAAGAAAATCAACGAGATTACTTTTCAAACGACACATTAGAGGTCGTTCTCCTGTATCTTGTGCTGTTGTATTATGAAGTAACGCTCCCGGACATATTTCCGCTGCGACCCATTTTTGGGGGTGTTACATATATGCTAATACAAATGAAACAACTTCGTTTGAGTTTGCTATATATTAACGTAAGTAGCAACTCCACAAATATCTGTAATAATAGACAACACAGACATCACAAGCAACGTAAGGGCGTGTTTCGTTTTTCTACTAATCCCTCTTATTCGGTGATTGGTGGGCCCAAACACCTTAATTCATCTTATTGCATACACACACCAAAACCTCCTTCCACCCATTAAGAGGCTAAATAAGACATTCTAACAAAAACCACTTAATTCATATAAAAAAAGAAACAAACCCTGTTAACAACACAGACATCACAAGCAACGTAAGGGCGTGTTTCTTTTTTCTACTAATCCCTCTTATTCGGTGAGTGATGGGCTCAAACACCTTAATTCATCTTATTGCATACACACACCAAAACCTCCTTCCACCCATTAAGAGGCTAAATAAGACATTCTAACAAAAACCACTTAATTCATATAAAAAAAGAAACAAACCCTCTGTTAACAACGTACCATGTTTATTAACTGTTTACGAGCATCTGACACTTTTCAATTTGTTTTTACACGAACCAGAAACCCGCAGCAACCGTCCAGAACTCAGGCTAATTAGTTGATAATATCATTCGCTTATTGATGTGTTTCTGTAGATAAACACGTTAATGAGCGAGAAGTGGACCTTTTGATATAAAGAATTTTAATGAATTTTGTAAAGTTGTTTTGAATTCTAAGTACATTTATCACAACATATTTGTGATCTGTTTGATATGCATAAAGTTTAGTTGGATATGCAAAACATACTTTCCTGTTCCATACGCGTACAGCCAATAATCAAAGAAATAAAACCGTAATTCACCTTGTTCTTTACATTTTCACACAAACGAAAATAAAAAAGAAATTAAAAAAATAAGGATGGGCCTTATCATGGGCTTAACTTCAGAATGCCTATCTTGGTTGTCTACTCATGGTCATGGATGGATTACAATTTTCAGAGATTAATGTTTTAAAAGAATCATTACAATTTTCGGTACGTACTATTATTGGGGCAATTACCCACCTTAAACACCATAATGTCATATTTATTCAAGACCAATAATGCATTCAAAACTTGTATTTTGAGTATATATGTAGCATTTTGATGTATGCTATGCTTTAATTTTATACAGTAAAATAAGTGCGTCTGTACACCCTTACCCGTTATGTAAGTTTAAAAATAATACATACGGATTCGTCCAAATATGAGAGTTGACGAAAGTAGTACGTAAAATTATGATTTCTTGGTTTACTATATTAAACCAACCATAATTAATGATTGTCTTTCTTATTCCTCACCATTTAATACCTTTAACCAAACATGCCTGAAGAGGGATTAGTTTATTAATTTTGTTAATGTTCACTCAATTAAAAAAAAAATTTATGCAAAGTACCGTAGTATTTTAGTGAAGAAAATTTAGGGGAAATGTTATAGAGTTATAATATGAGTGCTTTTTTTCAATTTATTTGTCTAAATATTAGAGTGAAGTGAAACTTCTTTTAGACAATTTTAAACAGTTATTTTCTTATATTGTCTGTGTTGAACACGGGTTATAAGCTAGAATAGTATAATAATACGCATAAGAGGAAAATAAACATTCCATAGATTTTATTTCGTTGTTCATTTATTATGATCGTATTTTATTGCTTAGTTCGTTCATGGCTTTACTTTAACAAAATAATTCAGAGTGATGATTGCAATCAATTTACAAGTCATAAACACGTGTTTCGACGCGTTGCTGCGGAGCCTAATGTCCGATAAATTTCGTCTAATATATATTTTGAGCGTCATAAGTACAATATTATAATTTCTGTAAAACTGCGAGACTGAATCAAAGTTATAGAACACATAAATTCAAAAGAAAATAATCTTATAATATACCAATAATAGTTTATTGTATGGTAGATGTCTAGACTGTTTATCATCTCACGTAAAACCCACATGTATTTGTTCTCATAATATGTTGGTAATTTAAAGATGAAACAAATAAAAAATTCGACAAACGAAGCGGGTTTATTTAAATTACCAAACCAAATTCAAAGGTACCAATTACAAAATTCTAATTTAAGGTGCAAAGAAAACTAATACTATCAATCTCTATTTATAGACTAAACAATCGTCATAGAATAGTTTTTTTTTAATTCTAATCAAACTCAAATACCAAAACTTGTTGGACATGTCACACAAATTACCAAATTTACCAAACAACCCCTAAATTTTAAGTCACTTTTATGACATAATCGAAAAGAACTCGGTGCAATTTACAAGCGACCACAATATTTAAAATCTAGGCAAAGAAATCTAAATATGACATGTTATCTAACTGTTACAAAAAGGTAATGATATTGGCGGACAACTTATCCGTGTTTAGAGCACCAGCTGGTGAACCATTAAATGAAGAACCCTACAATTTATAGTTCACCAGCTGGTGCTCCAAACAGGGACAAGTTATGCGAGAAGCTGAAACTGAAAGCGACCCAATGGTTTACGGAGCAGGTTCATAAAAATAGAAATGCACATTTTCTTATTGAGGTAGCGTCCAAAAGCATGTTGTTTCATCGCAGGACTGAGGCGATTGATGTTTGGGACATGGATGTTGTCATATGTTAATGGAATTCGAGCTACAATTCCAGAGTATAACTTTTGTCCAAAGATTATGGAAGAAACTAAGGATCCTCTTTGTTCAGTTTTACTTGAACCGAAAAGTTGCAACGCATACACTGTTATGCTTGTAAAAGAGCTGGAAAGTGGTTCCAACTTTTATAGCACCTAAGAAAGTCACAATAATAGTTAGGTTTTTGCTAAACTCTAAAATAAAATTATATAAACATCTTAGAAAAGAAAATGTCAGATTGCTATGCTGAACAGGAAGGTCTTCAAGACTCAACGACTGTGTGGTCTAATAGTTGGTTGTAAGATGTGAAATGATAATGTGCAAGCACACAACGATCTTTCAACCACTGTCTTTACAGAAATGTCGAAGGGTCACACCGGTGCACACTAAACTATACAGTACAAGTGGAAATGAGAAACGAGTTACGAAAATGAAATGAGAGTAATAAGGAAATGAAAATACAGAGATATTTTCATTTGAGGGTCAAACCATTATAACTCGAAGCTTAATATTTATCCTCGATAAATATTATGTTGTTCTTGGTTTCATTACAATGACATTTGAATGACGATAAAAATGTGATAATCTTTGCAGATTAAATGGATATGCGGAGCTGCTGTTACGTACTCTCTTTTTTTGGACAAAATTTATATTAGACGAAATTTATCGGACATTAGGCTCCGCAGCAACGCGCCGAAACACATGTTTATGACTTGTAAATTGATTGCAATCATCACTCAGAATTATTTTGTTAAAGTAAGACAAGAACGAACTAAGCAATAAAATACGATCATAATAAATGAACAACGAAATAAAATATATGGAAAGTTTATTTTCCTCTTATGCGTATTATTATACTATACTGGCTTATAACCCGTGTTCAACACGGACAATATAAGAAAATAATTGTTCAAAATTGTCTAAAAGAAGTTTCACTTCACTCTAATATTTAGACAAATAAATTGAAAAAAGGCACTCATATTGTAACTCTATAACATTTCCCCTGAATTTTCTTCACTAAAATACTACAGTACTTTGCATAAATTGTTTTTTAATTGAGTGAACATTAACAAAATTAATAAACTAATCCCTCTTCGGGCATGTTTGGTTAAAGGTATTAAGGGGTGGGGAATAAGAAAGACAATCATTAATTATGTTGGTTTAATATCCTCTTAAACCATTTCGATTTATCTAGAGTAAATTAAGTTTTACAACCATTTAATTTGTAGAAAGAAAAAACTGTAAAAAAACAAAAGCCAAAAAACTTGGATATTCCCGAATAAAGATCTGTGAAACATAGAAAGAATATTTTTGTGTTGCATCATGTATGGCTCCAAAAAAGTGTGTGAATACAAATGACAAAAACCTTTTTTGTGAGTTGTGACCATCTGCATACCAACATATTTGTTAAAGAAACCCAATTCCAACAAACGCTACAAAAAAAAAAAACAAAAAAAAAACAAAGTAGACGTTCCCAATGAATCAAAACCAAAAGGCATTACAAACTTCTAATATGAATTTATTCGAAAGAAATTAAATAGGCTAAAAAAACAAGTCTCTTGCGCTCCATGCTACTTGGTTCAACTCTCAATTATCTATATTAAAAAAAAACTTTTAATTACTTGCCGCATGGAAATAAAATGTGACTGAGCAAAAAGTCCAATGCGCTGTTACAAAATAAAGCAATACGAAACAAAAGAATCATATATAATCATAAACAGTCATTCAACGAAAGAATTCAAATGAATGGTTTAACCAAAGAATTTATACTTCAATGAGTATGGTAAAAATGGGAGGCAAGTTCATTGCAAAATATCAATAGGCGGATTCAATAAGAGAATTCAATACACATGTTCGATAGTTACGGTTTCAATCATGTAGAGCTCAATATACAATAAATCAATATGAGCCACAAGGGCCCCATACAAGTAAACATGTAAAATCCGAGTTCTCTCGCGAGTCTTCCCCAAATGGAGAACCATAAGACCCTCACTAGGTTTTCTGCTAAAGTGCCTAGATCGCCCCATTCACCACATATTGTGATTGAGTGGGTCTTATAGCCGGAATAGGCAATTAATTAAAAGGGATCATTCAAGCTAAATTAACAATCTTAATTTTCCTTTTAACCTATATTAACCTTTAATAGTTTTCAGGATCAATATCTACTTATTTTATTTATCTTATGGCAAGAATCTAAATATTGTTGTCATATTTTTCTAGTAAAACATAAATAAAATATCAAACGCAGCAGATCATAGACTATGTTTTAATTATAGGCATGTAAACTAGGCATATATTAAAACAAAACGTGTAACCCATAAAGCTAAAACGAGGTGGCTCGTGATGCCACTGTTGGGATTTAAATACCTAGGTAACTAGTTTAGCCACGAGTACGCAGCGGATAGGACCTAGTAATAGCATATGGTTAACACAAAATAAAAGGTAAATAGAAACGCGTACCTTTTGATAATTTGATCAAGAAAACGAAACAAGCAATTAAAGTAATTGCCTCTACGGTTGCTCACACAATCACGTCAACCGAACACGTAAAGTATGCTAGACTTAAACTTCACAAACGTACAACCCTTGTATTAACCGAATATCAATCGCACCCTTTGAGATGATATGCGAAATCAAAATCAACCGAATTAGGATTTGTATGAAAACCCTAACAACCGAACTACCACTTGGACCGAATTCAATAACCCGAAACACTTTAGAGTTTTAATCTTCGAACAGTAGATCAAACAAACACCTCGTGTATAAAACTTGATCACAAAGGTTGGTGATGAGGTTGTCCATAAGGAGTTGGGTGACAGAATGGAAAGGGCTGCCACTACTGCTTCTAGCTTAGAAGCAGAGCAGGACAGTGGTAACATAAACTAAGACCCAATCCATGGCAACACTTAATGAATTAAGTCCTTTGGGATTTGGTTCAGGTAGTGGTCCCAGGTGCCAAGAAACCATATTGGGGATGTAGATGCTCAAACTAGGTTTGAGGCTGCATCTAAAAGTCCAATGATCCACCTCTCTCAAGAGTTAACACACTTGGATGTGGGGAGGACAGTATGAAACTAATGGAATTGATGGCACATTGTACAAACTTGTGTGAATAAAGTGAGCAAAAAGAATAGAGAGAAATGGTGAGCTAAAAACAGAAAGAGAGATGAGTGGATAAAAACAGAAAGAGTGTATTGGTGAGCAAAAAGAATTGAGAGATAATTGTGAGTATAAAAACAGAAAGAGAGATTGTGAGATTCAAATTGGTGATGGAAATGCTTGTTGGAACAGCATTGGTGTTTATACTGCTAGGCATAAACTTAATACTGCCAGTATTAAGTTAGTACTGTCAGGCAAATCTTTATACTGCTGGGTGAAGTTAATACGGCTAGGCTTAAAGTTAGTACTGTTAGGCTAAATTAGTACTGGTGGGTGACCGTTAGTACTGTTTGGAGTATAACAGAATTTTTCATTAATTAAATAGCCGTTGAGATATTTCCGCCAACAACTTGCTTATAGGGGTCTATGATTTGGAAAATTCATGATATTTCTTTCTCTAATAAGGTTTCTTTCTTATAAAGATTCAATCTTATTAAGTCGATCAAATCAAAACCCTAAGCTCTCTGTATAAAATCTCAATCACCTTTACCAAACCCTCATATTCTCATCCACGACCACATCCCAAAAGTTTAATCTCTCTTTCAGCAATCACATGGCTAATTTGGAATTTTGCGATAAGCACAACATGATTGCCTACTTGCAGAAGTCTGAAGGAAGTGAAGGGTTTCATCAGATCATTGATTTTCTAAATGCTAGTCATATCCAGTATGCCCTCATAGAGAATCCAACAATATATGCTTCTTTTATTAAGCAGTTTTGGAGAACTGCTACTGCTAGAACAAGTGCTACTGGAGAGGTCGAACTAATTGCTACAATTAATGGACAAGAAAAGACCATTACTGAAGCCTCTCTAAGAAGACATCTAAAGTTGGAGCACAATGGTGGTGTTACTACTCTACCCAATTCAGAGATCTTTGAGCAACTTGCTCTAATGGGGTATGCAACTGATTCTGATAAACTTACATTTCAAAAGGGTAATTTTTCACCTCAGTGGAGGTTTTTCATTCATACAATCCTCCACTGCTTGAGTCCTAAAAAGACTGTTTGGGAGTAGTTTAGTAGCAATATAGCTACTGCTATTATCTGCCTGGCAACAACCAGAACTTTTAACTTCTCAAAATTCATCTTTGATGCCATGGTAAAGAATTTAGATAACCCTCATAAGTTTTTAATGTATCCTAGATTTATCCAAATCTGTTTAAACAAGCAAAGGAGACTTCTTCAACCACACACAAGAACCTATTCTACTCCTGTCCTTACACAGAAAGTCTTTAGTAATATGAAGAGAGTTACAAAGGGTTATTCTGGGGAAGACATTCCTTTATTTGCTTCCATGATTACTGCATCTAAAACACCACCTTCAAGAATCACATCTTCACCATCATTATTACCTCAACATACACCATTCACTGCCCCATCCACCTCACAACCTTCAAACATCCACACCACACCTGTTACTGAGGAAGCTGCTTCCATGCCCCATGAATCACCTCTCCAAAGTGTTCACTCACTTGGATGTGATGAGGGTAGTCTATCACTTCATGAATTGATGGTTCTGTGTACCAATTTGTCAAATAAAGTAACAAGCTTGGAGACAGAGTTGGCACAAACCAAACAAACTTATGGTACCACTCTTACAAAATTAATCAAAAAGGTAAAGAAGTTAGAGCAGACTGTGAAGACAAGCCGATCTAGAAGAAGGACAAGAGTGGTACTCTCTGATGAAGAAGAAGTTTATAAGGATCCTTCCAAATAGAGGAGGAATTTGATTGAAGAATTAGACTTGGATGCTAACATTTCTTTGGTTCCTCCACATGATGTAGAGATTAGGAGAAGATTAGTGATGATACTGAGGTATTGCTAAAAGAGGAAGAGACTGCTGAATTAGTAGAAGAACCTACTGAGCTTGTGGAAGATCAAGGAAGTGGTGAAAAAGGGGAACAAGAGGTTACTACTGCTGATACTGCACTTAATACTGCTAGTGTACCAATTAGTACTGCTAGTGCAACTCCTGAGGTTAGTACTGCTGCTGCAAATTTGGTATATATAAGAAGGAGTGCAGAGAAGAGGAAAGATAAAGGTAAAGCAATCATGATTGAAGATGAATCTGTTCAAAAGAAGTCCAAGAAGCAACTAGAACAAGAAAGGCTTAGTCATGAAGAAGCCATTAGATTACAAGAACAGATTGATGAGGAAGAAAGAAAAAGGATTGCAAGAGATGCTGAAATTGCTAAACAATTGCAAGAAGAATATGATAAAGCTAGAAAGAAAGAAGCTGTAGCTGAAGTCAGGAAGAATATGCTTATGTACTTGAAGAATCAGGGAGGCTACAAGATGAAAGATTTCAAAGGAATGAGCTATGATGATATAAGACCAATCTTTGAAAAAGTATGGGATCAAGTTCATTCATTTGTGCCTATGGATTCTGAAGAAGAAGTTCAAAGACTAAAAAGAGCAGGTCAAGATGTTGAAGCAAAACCTGCTAAAAGACAAAGAACTGAAGAAGTTTCAGAGTCAGTTCAAGAGCAAACAGATAAAGAACCAAAAACAGATGAATTGTCTCAAGAACAGCTGAATCAAATGGTAATCATAGTTCCAGATGAAGGAATAAATGTTGAAGCTCTTCAAACCAAATACCCAATAATTGGATGGGAAGTTTACTCTGAAGACACTATGCAATTTTAGAAAATCATCAGAGTAGGCAATCACACAGAGGTATATCAGGTTTTTGAAGACATGCTTAAGAATTTTGACAGGGATGATCTGGTCAAATTATGGAGCTTAGTTCAAGAAAGATACAACTCATCAGGACTTACTGAAGATAAAGAGATAGAATTATGGGTTGAACTAAAGATGTTATTTGAACCAGATGCAGAAAATCTTTTAGAACTTCAGAAATATATGCATGATCCTTTGAAATGGTGGTTATATGATATGTGTGCAGTTCATCATGTATCTACAGAGAAAGGACAAGATATATTCATGCTGGTTGAAAAGGATTATCCACTGACAAAGGGACTTGCAACTTTGATGCTATGTAACAAGCTAAGAGTGGATCAACATTCAGAGATGGCAGATGAGCTTTTGATAAAGATCTACAATATAGCAAACAGACCAAGGAAGTAAAGTGTTTGGAAGCATCCTCAGCAGAGTACATTAGAAGAAACTTAAGATTTGATGGTAAATCACAAGTTTAGGGGAGGATTGTTGGGATTTAGAGCTTCTATACTTAGTACTGCTAATAGTTAGTTAGTACTGCCAGTACATTGTTAGTACTGCCAGTTATAGTTAGTACTGTTAGTTGTATATTTAGTACTGTTAGTCATATATAGTTAGTGATGCTTATGTGATATGCATGAGTTATATTAGGAATAGATATGCATGATCACTTAACGCGTTTTGTATGCCCATTAGGGTTTCCTTGGTGTATAAAAGGAACCCTTACGGCATAGTTAGATATACGAATCAAAGATAGAAAAGTGATAGTTATTAGGCAAAACATATAGTTGTTTTGTGAATCATTCAATATATTAAAAGTTTTGTGAAAGTTCTTGTGTTACTGTTATATTGTTTCTTCTGGTGTATAAAGATTAGTTTCCGCATAATCTTTATATATTACTCAGGGTTTCTATCATAGTTGTTTTAGATCTATCTAAGACAACTTAAGCTTTAACAAGCTAATCTAAGATCTGTCAAAAGGGGATCAACATTTAGCTTAGGTCTACTCGCTTGATTCCTATCAAGTGAGAATTTTTATTTTCTGCCAATTAGCTTTCTCGTAGTCTATCTTTTCTTTGTTCCTTTTGTTTTATAAAACTCTTTTCGTTAACCGTCATAGGAGACGAAAATCCTATCAATACCTTAGGAGATTATTCCAGACCCAGCCACAAGGGCTATCGAAACACCATTGAGCTCCCCGATGGGAACAATGTGGTACCTCTGTGATCTGACACCATCCGGTTGGTGCAAAACGAATGCTCATTCCACAGACTTCGGTTCGAGGATCCAAACCAAAATCTTAAGGATTTTCTAAAACTTGTTGACTCACTTGACCTTGATGTTGCAAATAGGGAAAGGACGCGCCTGCGTTTATTTCAATTTTCCCTTCGCGATCAAGCTAACAATTGGCTTGAACGTCTTCCTGCAGGATCCATCTCCACTTGGGAGGATCTTACTACCCGTTTCCTTGCTCAATTCTTTCCACCAGGAAGGACTTCTAAACTTCGAAATGACATCTTGATGTTCCAAAAACATTAAGGTGAATCTCTCTCTGAAGCATGGACTCGTTTCAAGGACTTACTCTAAAAAGTCCCTCATCATGGTATTGATCTTTGGCTCCAAGTTTAAATCTTTTATGACCATGTCAATCTCGCCATAAGGTGAACCATCAATCAATCAGCCGGTGGTAAGCTACGTGACAAAAACACCAAAGAATCCTGGGCACTATTAGAGGACCTCACCCTCTATGACAGGGAAAGTTAGAATGACCCAAGAGACTTCGCTAAACCTGTCAAAGAAATCTTTTTGCCTTAAGATGTCCCGAGTACATCGGATCGTCGTCTAGTCGAGCTCGAAAATCAAGTCTAACGTATGATGGAAGCTCATCTTGCTCCTAAATCACCTGTTCAAGTGAACAAAATCGCTTCTTCAAGTGAGATTTGTAGTAGTCCCCACGACACTTAGTATTGCATGGAAAATCCCGAGCAAGCTTTTGTTGATTATGCATCCTCGCGTAACAACGAAGTAGGAGGTACGTTGTTCACTACAAACCAAGGACCAAGAAACTTTAACAAAGCCATTAATGCTTGGAAGGATAAACCAAATTTTAATTGGGCACAAACTCAGAACTTCTCAAGTCCACAAAATGACTCGTTTTCCACTTACTCTTCCAACATGCCAAGGGAACCCTCCAGTTATCAAACAAAACTTAAGAGGGTTTTGAACGATTTTGATTCTCATCAAAAGAAAAGTTTGTCTAGCCTTGGGACCCAACTCAAGGAACAACATGATGAAATGATCAACAAACTCAACACGCTGTGGAAGGTTGTTTTGGAGAAATTGTACAACACACCCACCCGTGAAGTTAGCAAAGATTCCATGGGTCAAATAAATGACGTGTACCATGACCACCGAGGAGATGGGGCGCCTCCAAAAAAGGGAATTAAAAGTCCGTCAAAATTACTCTCTCCAAAATACAAATATCAATCATCTCTAGTAGAACAAAATATGAACTCCTCTTGTAACACCCCCATTTTTACAATATAGCAGCGGAAGATAATCTGGGGTATTACTTCATGGATACAACAATCATAATCATAGAAAACAACTTTAAAAGAGACGTTGTTGGAAATATTTAGTTATCATTCATTATATTCAGAGTTTTTACAAAATGCAGGTCCCAAAATCTAAAACATCATGTTTGAATGATAACAGTTCAGCCACCTTCGAGTCCATTTTGATATGTTTTATGAATTTTTAAAAACCTTATAAACGAACATTAAATTATAAAAAATACTAAACTATTTTCAAAATTCTGAAAAAATTACCTAAAATACTAGACCTAAAATCCTACCTAAAGAAAAAAAAGAAGAAATAATGAAGACCCAAGAGTTTTCGTCGTTAATAAATAAGCCGAAAATAAGCTGGAAACAGCTTAAAAGCCTTTAAATGTGGAAAAAAGGGGTTAAAAATACTAAACCACCTTTGGGGTGGGACTCCTAAACGTAGAAGTCCCGTGGGGGGCGCCAGGCAAGCGGTAACAAAAACTTGTTTATAAAAAGAGAGTGTGTAATGAGGTAAGAGGCCCCCGGTTTCGAAGTCTTTTCTCACCCGGTCACGCCCCTATATCTCCTCTCTTTTATTTTTTTTTTTTTTTTTTTTTTTTTTTTTGTGAAATTCATAGGTTTGAAATGTAATAGTTAAATACAAGTTATCATAATTGGAAATGTTGGTATTAAGGGCGCAGCGGTAACACTTGTTATAAAAGAGAGGTGTATTGAGGGTAGAGGCCCGGGTTCGAGTCTTGCTCACCCGGGTCACCCCTTATCTCCTCTCTTTTTTTTTCAAAAACTTTTCAAACAAACTTGTTAAGCTCCTTGAGCTTAACAATGTTTATAACTACAACTTTTTTAGAAAAGCTAAGAATAAGCTGAAAAAGGGCTTTTTTTGGTGGGCAGTTTGCTTAAATACACTTAAGGCAAAAAGGGCTAAATCTTTTGACTGTTAACACTCTATAAGCAAGCAAAGTAAGAAAATAAGCAAACCAATTCAACATACCATCATAGTGAACTACTAGGAACAATAATAAGCAAATGGAATAAGCTCAATAAGCCAAAAATTGGCTTAATACCCTCAGCAGTACTAACTTAAGAGTTAGTACTGCTAGAGTAAATTCTAAGCCTAGGACACAATTTGGGCTTAAAAATAAGCAACAAATATGGCTTCTTAAGGTCTGAAACAAAGGGGACTTATCAAAGAGCTTATTGGCTTTTTAGAAAAGCCAAAAGCTAGGGCTGAGGCCCCCTAATAAGCTAGGACAGAATGCCTAAAAACGACCCCTTAGCACCAGGGCACTTTTTTGACAGATTTGAAAATAAGCTTTAAAAAGCTCAAAATAAGCTAAAACTTACCCTAATAAGCACAAATAAGTAAAATGCAAGCAAAAAGGGCAACTAAATAAGCTGAAAACAGCTTAAAAGCTTATTGGCCAAAAACTTAAGGTTTTTGGCCAAATGAGCTGTTAAGCTCAAATAAGCTTAAAATAAGCTGAGAAAAGCTAAAACAAACTTAAACATAACTAATAAGCTCAAATCAACACAAATAAGCTAAAAAGACAGGCCAATAAGCTAAATAAGCTAAAATAAGAAAAATGGCTAAATAACCAAACTGCAGCCCTTAGATAGCTTTTTCAAGCTTAAAAATAAGCCTTAAGATGAAACTTTTAGAGCTTATGGCTTATACCATTGAAAAGAGTGGCCAAAAAGCTTTCAGGAACAGCTTTTGAAAAGTATTTTGAAAGAGAAATAAGCCTTTAAATAAGCTTGGAAAAAGCCTACTTATGCTTAGTGCTTGCTGTGTAAAACAGCATACACTAAGTGTAGATGGCTTTTTGAAGCTTAAAAATAAGTGCTTATTTGAATTCCAAAAAGCTCAAAGTTTGAATTTCTAGAAACTAGACTTAAAAAGCTTTAAGAAAATGCTTTTGGTTTGGATTTTGAAAAACTAATAAGCTGGGAAAAAGCTTATCAAAATGGCTGCTTGTGCACAGGGCAAAACACTTAGCAAAATAGGCTGTTTTTGACCCATTTGCACAATTGGGTCAATGCAGCTTTAAAACAAAAAGTCAAATGCATTTTAGCACTCAAAAGGGAGTATGCAAAAAGGCTCAAAGTGGCTTTTGGCCAAAGCTTAAGCAATAAGCAAAAGCTACTGTCCAAAAATGGTGATTTTGGACAGTAAGCTTTATGAACTTGCAAAAGTGATTTTTAAAACTAAAAAGCTGGAAATTAAGCTTACTCTAACACTAAATTGGCTAAACAAAGTTGACCATATAACCCATTTGGGTTATTAAGCACTTTTGACCCACTTTGGGTCTTAAACCAAACACCCCTTTAAGACAGCTTAAGAGGCTGTTTAAGCTTAATAAGGGTGAATTAAGCTATGAATTTCAAAGACAGTAACTAAAACATGCATAAAAGACATAAATAAGCAAAAATCAATAATGAATAAGCACTGAAATAAGCTAATAAAGAAAATGACAGTTTATGAGCTATTTATGACTAAAAATGAGAAAAACTTGCACAATGATATTTAAACTTATAACACCTATACTTTAAGCACTAAAGAACAATAATAAGCATAATTAAGCATACCCAAAAGAAAAATAAGCACTAATAAGCTGTAAGTAAGCTGATGCTAAAAATAGGCTAAAAATGGAAATTGAGAACTTACCAAGCCCTTTGCTCTAAACAAGGGGAAATAAGCTTTTGAAAGCTAAATCTACAAGCTCCAGCTTATTAGAAATAAGCTGGTATAGTCCATAAGCCCATCCAACTTTGGCTTATCATCCAAAATAACAAGCTGTGGTAATTTTGAGTAAGATTTCAAGTCCGGGTCTAATTTTTACTTAACCTTTTCACTTTTTAAATGATCATAGCTTATAAATAAGTTGATTTAAGAGCTTTTTTTGATCTTCTCTTCAGCAGTTACGGGTACAGTCATCTTTATAACAAAAGTGCCATTCTCTTATGATGTTACAGGTACAGATACCCATGAGTTACCATTCTCTATGACTTCCCATAGAGCATAATCTTGTACCTGGAAGTACTGCTGGATCCTTATCTCCCACATCTCATACTCACCAAGTTTGAGTATGGGGAGCTTAACACTAGTTGTATTATGTGCAGTTTCAAACTCCATGACTTCTAGATCAAAGTTTCTCAAAGAAAATGCTCTGATACCACTTGTTGATCCCAAACCTTGATCGATATTTTACCTTGTAAAGAATATGTTACCTTGGATAAATCCGAAATAACAATAGAGAGACTTTATGTTTATATTAAAGTCTATGCGGAATCTACACTTTAATACTTAGAAGGTATTCAATGAACTGTAAATATGATATGAACAATGATTATACCAAAAGCTTCAATATTATTAGATCAATAATACGAGTACTCTTAACTAGTACTAGGGTTTACAACCTTGAAGCATGCAAACGTATTCTCAAAAGTATAAAAAAGTGTATCTAAAACCTTAACCTATGACCTTCTTTTATACACCAAGGAGTCCTTTACAAGATAACTACAAATCTTAGAGAATCTTCTATAATCTTAAACATATACGTATCTTCCTAACTTTATAAGATATACACTAAGATTACATCCATATATATCTTCTTACACGTCTTTATCTTCAAGTAATCTTTAGTCTTCATGCAGCAGTACAAAATCTTCCAGCAGTATTAAGTTTAATACTGGCAGTACTAACTTCCTTCTGGCAGTACTAATATTGTACTAGCATTACTAACTGAGTTAATACTGTTAGTTATAAGAAGAGCAGTATTAACCTCTTGTGAAGATTTATTCCCAACATGCTTGAAAAAGATACTCCATTTGAATTCGATGATGAATGTCAAAAAGCATTAGAATCATTGAAAGAGATTATCACATTCGTGATCCATGTAGGATCGTAAGCCCAAACTGGAATCTTCCATTTGAACTTATGTGTGATGCAAGTGATTTCGCTGTAGGAGCCGTCTTAGGTCAAAAAGATGGTAAAAACTTTCACTCGATCTACTTCGCAAGCAAAACCCTTAATCCCGCTCAACAAAAATACACCGTAACCGAAAAAGAACTTATGGCTGTAGTTTTTGCATTTGAAAAATTCAGATTCTATCTTATTCTCTCAAAAACTATTGTTCACACCGATCATTCACCTCGAAGGCACTTATTCAATAAACAAGATGCTAAACTACGCCTTATTTGATGGATTCTACTCCTGCAAGAATTTGACATAGAAATCAAGGATAGAAAGGGAACATAAAATGTTGCCACCGATCATTTATCCAGGATTGAAAATGATGAAACAAGTAATGACGGTGAAGTTAATGATAACTTTCCTAGAGAAACTCTTATGGAAATCAACACCAAAGATGAACCTTGGTTCGCAGACTTTGCAAACTATCTGGTTAGAGATATTATACCAAATTAAATGACATATCAGCAAAAGAATAAATTCTTCTCTGACCTCAAACACTACTTTTGGGAGGAACCTTACCTTTTCAAAGTATGTTTCGATGGTATGATTAGACGCTGTATATCTGGACCAGAAACTCGAACCATCTTAGATCAATGTCACCACGGACCAACCGGTATACATTATGGACCCATCATAACTGCTAAAAAAGTCCTTGATTCAGGATTTTACTGGCTGACAATCATTAAAGAAGCTCATACTCTAGTCCGCTTATGTGAAGCATGCCAAAAAAACAGGAAATATATCGAAACGTGATGAGATGCCCTTGAATAACATCCAAGTATGTGAAATTTTTGACATATGGGGTATCGACTTTATGGGACCATTCCCGAAATCATATAAGTTTGAATACATTCTTGTCGCTGTTGATTACGTATCTAAATGGGCCTAACCTCAAGCTTTACCAACCAATGATGCCCGAGTAGTTATCACCTTCTTGAAGAAACTATTTTGCCATTTTGGAATGCCCAAAGCTCTAATCAGCGACCGAGGTACTCACTTCTGCAACAAAATAATGGAAAGAACCGTGAAAAGATATGGAGTTAACCACTGTTTCTCTACATCATATCATCCTCAAACCAGTGGTCAAGTTGAAAACACGAACAGAGCTCTCAAAAGAATTCTTGAAAAAACTGTTAAAGACAATCCTGCTATTTGGTCAAGAAAACTTGATGATGCTCTGTGGGCTTTTCGCACTGCTTACAAGACACCTACCGGTACCACACCTTACAAGCTTATATATGGAAAAAACTTCCACTTACCATTTGAAATTGAACACCGTGCATACTGGGCTCTGAAGAATTGTAACCTAGATCTCATCGCTGCTGGTGAGAAAAGAATGTTTCAGTTACATGAGTTAGACGAACTTAGACATCAAGCTATTTCACTCAAAATACAAATTTAAACAACCCAAACTAAGATCTTGATGGTTAGGACCTTATATAGTGAAACATCAATATCCATCCGGATATGTTGAACTTTATGGAAAAGATGGAAAGACATTCATAGTCAATGGCCATCAACTCAAACTATATCATGAGAAGACTAGGATCTCAGAAAGCAGTTACTCCTTTTCCCAAAAGAATGGCTCCCAAAGTACGAGTCCAGCTAACGACTCTCTAAAAATTAAGCGCTTTTCGGGAGGCAACCCGTGCTTCACTTAAGTGTGGAGGAGTCCCTCCTCCATTCTTCTACTAATATAATTTATTTAGTTTATCTAAAAAAACCAACAAAAATATTTTCTTTTTATGTGCTTTTGTGTGTTTACTCTTATATAGGTAATTTAGCTTAAAGATATGGAAAATTATGAAGTTTTCTCAAGAATAGCTCTCATCTATATATTTTTTTATGCCCTGGGAAGTACCGTTTTCCCTATTTTATCTTAATTATCTGTTATCACATGAGGGGCAATGTTCAATTAGTGTGGAGTGAGGGAGTCCAAATAGGAAAAAATCAATCATTATCCCTCCTTGTTTGCTTAACCTTAGTCAAAAAAATTCTTCCAACTAATATTTTATGAAAAATCTTAATACATATATTCTTTAAAAATTAAAAAATGCTCTTAGTAAGGTAAATTCAACCGAATTGACATTATAGCTAGCACATCCTACTCCACTAAATTGTGAGCATTCTAAACCTATAAGAATATTCGGGTATCCACCTTTGGTAACCAAGATAATTGACGCCTTTAGCTTGTTTGAGTTAAGGAATGAGCAATCATATGTATCTATTCCATCGTTATGGATGTGTATATGTGGTTTTGTCGCCTTTTCTGGAACATTGGTATTGGTTTATCATTATATTTGAGCGAGCTGGTAATTTAGAAGCTCTAGAACTTGTTGTTAAATCATCATTTAATAGACTATCGTAAATGTTATTTATAGATCAAAAACGTTATGATAAGAGGTGAAATAAATTCCCTATTTAATCAATGTATCTGCTAGCATCGCTTTTAGTGTTGAAATCACCAAAAACGTATCCCAGGAGCAGGATAAAATGTGCTCGATGAAAGAGATTTTCTGTTGCGCAACCCAGTTATAAGCACATCAATTTATAATATATATATATATATATATATATATATATTATAATTTATTATATATATTATATATATTTTTGTATGTATATATATATATAGAGGCAAAGTTTGGCACATGAAATCAGTATATGCTACTCACCCTCAATCAATATCTCTCTTTGCCTCTGTGAGATTTTTGTCTAGGTGCTCACACGCATACGGAACATGTTTATGTGTTAAAGTACAAGCCTTGGTAGCTGTCTTAGATTATGTCTGTGCAAATTGAAGTGCTTCTTCAATATATATAAACCCTATCTGAGTGGCATGAGTGAATTAAAATCAAACACTATCCCTTATGTGAGGTGCTATGTTATATGTCTATGCCTGAAAAGTTACCTAATGTGCAATCTCTTATAAAATCCAAATTTTCTCCACGTCACGATAAATGATTTATTTTCTCGCGTCGATGCTTGAGGGCAAAGCATTAAGCTAGTGAGGAGGATTTGATGACGCCCAAATTGTACATGTTTTCTATGCGTTATTTGTATATATCTATCATTTCCTGAACTTTTCGATACTAAAAGCTTAAAGTGTTGAGGTTCACTTGAAGACAATAAAAAACGTATCACTCAAGAAATTACACATTTTGAAAGACAAATACAAAGAGAAGAAAAGATATCAAGCTAAATGAACAAGAAGTACGCCGTACTCCACCAATGTACGCCGCACTTTCTGAAATAGCCAAAAAACCATCGCACTTACCTTTTGTGCGCCGCACTTTTCATCTGATGAGAAGAATAAATAAAGACTTTAATACAAATGCATTTACACCCCAAGTACGCCGCACATTCTTTTGTGTGAGCCGCACTTTCTCAAATAACATTTAATGCTAGAGCATTTAATCACCAAGTGCGTCGTACAATGTTTTGTGTGCGCCGCACTTTTCACCCAAATTCAGCCTATAAATAGAGGACGAATTTTCACTCTTAAAACACTCCTCTCCATTCTTCTCATTCCATATAACTCACACACTCCAATCCTCTCACCCATACAAACACCAAAACACTACTCCTTTGAAGAATAAAGATCTAACGATCAAGAACGAAGACGGTTATCAACTTAGTTATTGAAATAATGGAAGTTTATGTCAATTCTACTTTTGTTATGAACATTTTAGCCATGAGAGGCTAAATCTCTCATGACTACTCGGTGATGTTATAATAATGAATAAGCATTTGGTATGATCATGACCCCTTTAATCTCAAGCTTATGTTGAAATCCTATTATATCTTATCTTGTCCATCTTTGTTTATCAACTTAAATTATATAGTCATATTGGTATAGGTCGAAAGACCCAGTATGATCTATGTGGTTTTAAATATTTGTCTATAATCTTTATCGCTTATGCCGAGAAATCCACTTTCGTAATTGATAAACAACTAAGCTTTGATATACTAGTAACTGGATTATTTGAGTGACACATTTGGTCTAGTTAACTAAATATAAGTCTTGACTTAAGTAAGTTAGTTTGTGAAAACATTTTCTGACAAGAAAATCCTTTTTATAAATTAAGGCTCCATCTTGAAGGTCAAATCATTTCCAACGCTTATAAATTATTTGCAACTATCCGAGTAGTCATCTTTATTATCATTGATAAAACAAAAAGTCATTTTCAAGTTAAAGTTTATTTTCTTTCTGATTATTTAAACACTGCTTAAATCCATGTGGACGACCTGGTCTTACCTAAAATATTATACTACATACGTGGGTTATACTTTTACCCGTGTGTTTCCCTATAATAAAATCGGTATTTTCAGTCATTATAAATTTAAAGCTTTTAAAACATATTAGGGGTTCTTCACCTGGTTCAA
Organism: Tanacetum coccineum; assembly: GCA_026074375.1. Lineage (NCBI taxonomy): Eukaryota > Viridiplantae > Streptophyta > Magnoliopsida > Asterales > Asteraceae > Tanacetum > Tanacetum coccineum. The sequence continues at coordinate 44,163 of BQNB010021787.1, read as the reverse complement.
TTTCTTTATTTTCGATCTTATAAACATCAAATACATACACATGAAAGTTAAACCAATATAAACGAAAGTATGATGACACAATGCACCGGGCTTACCCACGGACTGTCAGAGATCGGATAAATCAATCCGGCGTCCCAAAAGTTTTCACTTCTTTCTTGATGACGTCGTGGATTTTTAGATTTACCCGCCTTTGATGCTGAACCGTCGGTTCGTAGTCCTCTTCCATGAGAATTTTGTGTGTACAAAACTCTGGGTTGATACCCTTGATATCAGAAAGTTTCCAAGCGATGGCTCGCTTGTGGGACTTTAGAACCTCGATTAGAGCTGCCTTTTCCTCATTCTTTAAATCTTTTGCAATTATGACGGGCAACTTGTCGTCACCCTCCAAAAATGCATATTCCAAATGAGGTGGCAAGTCCTTGAGTTCAACCTCAGGGGGCTCATTAACTGAAGAGTTTGCTTCACAGATTTTAAGATCTTTTCGAGTTTCTGGAAAATAATTTCCTTGATTGGGAGGTGGTGGTGAGGGATCACTATTAAGAATTGCTTCGAGGAGAAGAATGTCCCCATCAGGGTCATAATATGTTGGATCAACTTCCGGTGAAGTTGGATCATCCTCTATAGCAAGAAAAGAGTCGGCTTCTTCGAAAAGGAGAAAATCACTGTCCCGAAAGGAGTTAGTGTTGGTGAAGAATTTGAAACAATTGGATCGTAATCCGGAGAAGGATTACCGTATGCAACTGAATCAGAAAAACCTAAGACTTCTTGCGAGTATTCTTCACATGCCAATTCAATGACGTCGATTCGGTTCGCCGTCATATGATTGTAATTAGCCGTGTATCTCGAAGTTTGGTCCAGATTGAAGGTGATGGCCTCTTTGCCAACACGAAGGGTTATTTCACCTTCGTAAACATCTATTAATGCACGACTGGTCTTTAAGAAACTTCTCCCGAGGATTAAAGGTACTCGGGGGTCTGGCTCAAAATCAACGACCACAAAATCTGCCGGAAACTGGAACTTTCCCACCATTAAACGGACGTCTTTGGCAATACCGATCGGTTCAGTGATTGAACGGTCTGCTAGCTCTAGCGTCATGCAAGTCGGGGTTAGTTCGGGAAGAGAGAGATCTTTCCAGACGGAATATGGCATAAGATTAATGCTTGCGCCGAGATCGGCCAAGGCGTTGCATGTATTAATCCCAGAAAATTCACATGGAATAAGAAATCGGCCAGGGTCTCCAAGTTTTTTCGGTAACTTGTTTAGGATGACTGCTGAGCAATTCTCGTTCAATGGAGTTCTAGCCATTTCACTCAACTTCTCTTTGTTTCCGATTAAAGTTTTTAGAGTCGAGGCAAATTTCGGCATAAGGGTCAAGGCATCCGTAAAGCTAATTTCGAAACTCAAATCTCTAAAGATTTCGTAGAATTTCTCAATTTGGTCGTTAGCTTTTTCACGGCGCCTTTCATCATTTCTTCTTGAAGGAAACGGAATTGATGTTTGTTGGTTAGGCCTCAGAGCACTAACGGGATCAACATCAGGCTCGAAAGTTGGATTTTGAGATTAGACTTGAACTACCGACGGTTGGACGTCTTCGGTGCTTCCATTATTAGTAGGAAGCATCGTGTCCTTTGCAACCTCGGTATCACGATTCATCACTTTCGTAGGAGAAGATGAAGTAGAAGAAATCGCGGGGTCCTTGATATGCAACACCACTCCGGGTGGTGATTCCTTTCAAATCTTCCTTCGGGTTGGTAATGGTGTTACCTGGGAGAGTTCCCGAACCTGAAGTAGAGGCGGTGTTCATTTTGATAAAGTTACTTAGCATACTTTCAAGCCTTTGATTCGAAGTAGCCAAGTTGTTCAATTGAGCTTGCAGGTTTTGCCCCTGGTTTTGCACATTCCTCATAACCGCATCATTAGCCTTTACGTAGCTATCAAAATCGGTCTTAGACACACCTTGTGTTTGAGGAGCGGGAGCTTGGTAAACAGGAGCTTGATAAGCTGGGGGTTGATTAACCTGGGGTTGATAAATTGGTCCTTGACTGAAATTATTACCCCGATTTTGGTTAAAATTGTTCCCCCGATTTTGGTTGAAATTGATCCCCCGATTTTGGTTGTTTTGATGGTTTTGCATAGGTGGAAAACCGGGAGGTCAAATTTGGTTTGCAACCATTGGAGGTCGGGCACTGGTATTTCCTTGATAGAAATTAGCCGCAGCGGCTTGAGAAATGTAAGCTTGAATATTGTCATGATAAACATTTCCATCGGTGGCGGGACAACTTTGATACGAATGAGCTCCACCGCAAGTTACACAACTTTCCTCGACCGCTTTTACGGACGCGGGAGTTTGGTGAGCGGGAGCTTGGGATTGATTCTTCTTATCAAGGAGCAATGCTTTGACCATATCTTTGAGTTCGGAGACATCGGGAGAGATATCGGAGGTGGAATTACTTGTACTCACTTTAGCAACAACGGGTTTGCTTCGTGAATTACGAACTTTGGATTTGCTCTCGATTATTTTTAGACATTCTCGGCCAAAAAGATTGCCACCGCGAGCGAAATTTATCGAAATCTTGATCGTTGAGTTCAAGGCATTAATAGAATTGTATCCAAGTTGATGCAATTATGAAAATCCATGATGTTGGACATGGCCCGAAAAGAAGATCTTTAAACTCGGCTCCCATGCTTCATAAAACGGTGTTAGTTTCTCAATCAACTTTGTGAAATCTCTGATTTCATTTCGAAGATTGGTTGTTTAAGACGGAGGGAAAAATTGTTGATGAATTTCAAAACAAGATCAATCCCTGTTTGAATCGATCGAGGGGTTCCTTCTCAAAGCCAAATCCGGGACTGATGCCCCCCGAGGGAAAATGAGAAAAGCTAAGCTTTAACCGACGTACTCCGGGACGTTCAGGAACTTCATCGTAGAAGTGATCTTGTTGAAATATCGGATGTGGGCATAGAGGACTTCTTTGTCATGTCCAATAGAATTGCTTGTTTTGACGAGGTTAAGCAGACCGTGCTTGAGCTCAAAGTTGTCCGCGGGCTATTTCTTCGGCACAACGATGGCATCCTCGTAACCCGTGGGTTAGTGCTTCCAAGTCAACTGAGCCATAGTCCCGGGTATCATCCATCGAGCTAGGGATCTGGATTTTCAATTGGTCTTACCGAGATTAAATTGTTCAACAACAGGTGGTGGGCATGGTTGTTGTTGATTAGAAGATTTACGAATTGGAACGAGTATGCATGACACTAAGAAAGAAAATTTTACACTAATATTTTTGTTCTTTTGGTTATCAAAAGTAAATTCACAATTTATTTTAATAACGACACGAAAAAAGACAACTAAACCTAATAATCGACAAGCTTCTCGTAACTCTTCAGAAAAGAAAAACCACAAAGAGCGGAGGAGTAGAAAGCGCGAAGCTATTAAAAACCTTTTCCTTAGGGTTGTAGTTCCTAGGAACAACCCGTCTTATACCCCTCTTAGAGTTTGTTTATCATTTAAAAGGTGAGCCGTACCTCGCAAGTGACACAAAAGGCAAGTTTTTAAATCTTTTGTTCGATTTGGGAACCAACAAGTTTTTCATCAGAATTATTATGATAATACCCAATGAGAATATTATATTTTGGTAATTTTACCAATTATTGAATTTTATTTCTTTATATGGACAATTTTTTAATATTTTTGGTTTTCTCTTCTTTTTTTGTATATGATTTATTATACTCAAAAGAAAAAAATGAAAAATTTTGTACTTTTTAGGGTTTTTTTATATGATAATATTCCCGAGATTCAAAACAAATGAGCCAAAGACAGTAACGATAATCGGTTTCACACCTCCCCGGCAACGGCGCCAAAAATTTGATTGCTGCTAAACTAACACCTTTTATATATATAATATATAATACAATATATATAATAATTATAATCTAAAAACAATCAATGAAACCGAGAAGTAGTATAGATATCCCGGTGTCGTTTATTCCCACCGAGGCTGTCTGGAGAATCGATACAGACGAAAATTAGAGTTTCAATGAGATTAATGATTTTAAGAGTGTAGAAAAATCTAAAATTAATCAATAACAAGCAAAAATAATTGGAGAAAACCTAAAAATGACAAGCTAAATAACTTAAAATCCTAAAACGGCACGAAAAACGAGGGTTTTAAAAAACCTAAAATTTTGGCAAATTAATACCCTAAACAATTTAAAAGCTATAATAATTCTAAATGACAATAAACGAAGTTTAAAAAAACTAGACTAAAAACGTAGGTCGTTTGAACCAAAAAACGAGTCAAGACAGAACCCGTAAACCCGAACCCTTCTTTTAAAAATCAAAGTTTGCAAAAATCACCCCTACGAAAGTTTTTCTATTTTACCTACGTAAAAATAGACTAAAGAAAATTTCCTAAAAAAGAAAAAATATTTTTTTTGATAATTTTTGTATTTTTTATGAATTTTTAAAACTTTTAAAGAAATTTAAATTATGAAAAAATACTATACTAATTTTAAAATTCTGAGAAAATGTACCTAAATACTAGAACCCTAAAACTAACCTAAAAAAAATAGGAAACCCCAGATTAAGCTTATGAATAAGACTCAAAATAAGCTGGAAAGAGCTTATAGGCTAAAAGGGCCAAACAAACCCTTAAATACCAAGGTGCCAAAGGGTCTAACAGAAAAGGCCCCAAGGCACAGCGGTAAGAGTGTTTATAAAAAAGGGTATTGAGGGTGAGACCTGGTTCAAAGTTCTTTGGCTCACCCGGGTTCCTCTTATCTCCCTTTTTTTTTTTTAGAAAAACTTTTTCACAAACTTAATGAAGCCATGGGGCTTATCATTTTTCCATACTAACAACTATTGTGAATGTTTATAAATAGCTGAAAAAGGGCGATTTTAAAATGGAAGTTTGCTTAAATTGAGCTTAAAGGGCTCAAATGGCTTTTTCTTAATAGGCTTTATTTTTTTTTTGTTTTTTTATTGGACCTATTAAGCTAACTATTGAACAAATAAGCTGGAAAGGGATTATCTAACCTAACCTAAATAAGCACTTATGAATTAAATTCTAACAACTAAATAAGCTGGAAAAGGCTAAATAGACAGAAAGCTTAACTAAGCTTAAGGGCACATGTGGCTTTTTTCTTGGTGACTTTTAGCACTTAATAAGCAATGTATATGAACAATAAGCAAACTAGGGCAACAAACACACTTAATAAGCAACTAAGAATACAAAGACAGCAATTAAAAAACACAAAATAAGCTGGAACAAGAATAACCTATTTCCCTACACTATGCTAATAAAACAATAAGTCTCTACTTTGAGCTTAATTTAAACTACCTAGAGTCAAGCCTAAGTCTACAAATCTAAAGAGGGGCTTATAAAAGAGCTTATTGCTTTTTAAGAAAAGCAAAAGCTAGAGCTAATGGTCCTCTAATATGCTCGAACATAGGCTTAAAGATGGGTGGTTTAACACCAGCAGCAGTTTTTCAACAAAGGATTTTTGTGAAAAAGTTACTTATAAATAGCTCTCCAATAACTCAAAAACAAAAACTTATTAAACATGATGAAAAATACCATGGAAATGAACTTGTGCATAAATTTTAGAACCTAAACACTGATTTACCTTTTGATTGTTAGAATGAAATTTGGGACACCTTTGGCCTTTTGAAAAACTAAGAAAATGTTGACAGTTTATAATGGATTGCAAATGACACCAATTAGACTTAACTTACAAGTTTTTTACACTAAAAAAGGAAACACTTTGAAACTATAACTCAGGTTTTAAAAGGTTTAAACAAATAAGCTCATGAAACCTTTTTAAAATTCAACAGATTAAGTAACCAATGAGAAAACTAAAAAAATACTTTTAGGACTTGGAAAATTTGGAAAACAGACTCAAATTAGCTTAATACTACTAATCAAAGTTGGCCACATGACCACAACCCATGACATTGCCATTTTGACCCATTTTGGGCTTAACCCAAACACACTCCTTATATCCTTTATTAAAAAACGAATTTAATAACACTTTTAATCACTGATTTAAGCACACATTTTTAAAGACAAGTATTAAACAAGTATGGTTAAGCACTAAAAGATGAAAAGCAAAAGCAAATAAGCACAAAGAGACATAAATAAGCCGAAAATAAGCTATGCTACAGTAGTTTTAAGCAAAAATTTAAAAAGGAGTATACCTTGACTCCTTGCTCAAAACAGGAGTGTATCCAACCTAAATAAGCTCTAAAACCTACCCAAGCTTATAAATAAGCTAAACTAAGCAACCCAATGAGCCTTCCATTTCTGCCCATTCCTCCATTAGCTTAATCAAACAGTAACTCTTTTTTTTTCTTTTTAATTTTTCTTAAATTCTTGTATTAAGGTTTTAAAACAGATTATAAAGTGCTTATATAAGAGCTTAGAAGTGAGCTTAAAGGAAACAAGAACTTGGAACACAATTTAAGAGATAAACTGAATTTTCATTGAAAAAAGTACAAGTACATAAAAGCTAGGTTAAAAACTTAGAAAACTAAAACTGAACTTCTCTAAATAAAACTCTAACTAACTATTGCCTCAAGGGCTTACAAAAGATTTATATAGAAAAACTACTAGCTAGGGTTTCTCTCCTTTGCCTTTGTCTTCTTCTGAATGTGCTAGTTTGCTGAGACATTTACCCGTCTTGTGTTTGTTGTGAGTGTATAAACACAAAGCAATCCTGGCCATTCATACTTCTTGATGCCCACTCAATAAATCACAACCTTTGATCGACTTGAGGGTTTTTGGATTGCCACCGTGGACAAGGACCATGTGGGGGGTGGGGTTTGTTATTGTGATGGGTTTGGAGTGTTGTGGGGAGGTCAACGAGGTGGAAAGTGACAGGAAGGGGGAGGGGGTTGGGAGTTTGGCGGGAAAAGTTTGTAGAAGATGTACAGTGTTTCAAAAACGGGGTGAGGGTTTGGGAGTTTGTCATAACTAGCCTCTCAAAGTTTATATGTCTCTTGCAATTTTTGTCCTTGGTTTATAAACGTTTGGGGATTTGACAGAAAAGGTCCCCCAATGTTATAAGGGTCATTGCATTCATGGTCCTTGGGATGTACAACAATTTGCCTTTGGCAGATTGGGTCCTTGAGGTTTATACTTTAGAGAGTTGGCAGTTTTAACCCTTGCAAGTATTTTCTTCTTTTCCTTCATTAAATAAGTTAGGGACTTGGCAATTTTGGCCCCTAAACTTATTTTCTTCACTTATGGCTTCGGGTTTTTGACGTTGGATTTGTCGGGGTTGACTTAGTTAACTTTTCATACTTGGGCTTTGTCTTACTTTGTCCTTTACCACACTTTCCATTTCCGGGTCCGGTTTGTCGTTTTTGGCTTCGATTTTCGTCTTTTCTTAGATATCCGTTCCCGCACAACACAATTAGCAAAACAAGCATATATTTGGTATTTTAAGTCCGTTTTTGGTTATTTTAACTGTTTTAAATGTAAACAGGTAATGTGAAATAAATGATACCAACGAAACCAAAAAACAAACCTCTGATACAACCTCCAGTTACGAAACCACAGATATATGAAAGCTCCATAGTATTCGAAACCAAACGGTTACCGAAAGCTCCAATATATGAAACCACCTTTCGTAAATTCCAATTTTCCCTCACTTTCATAAATTCCAAGAAACCTTCTATTTTCGTAAATTCTTAGCTACGAAACTAATAAAAAACCTATCAATTGATTTTAAGCAGTTCTAAGTGATAATATCAAAGTTAGACGATTTCAAATTGACTAAGTTCTATGTTACGAAAGCTATTGAGAGTTTTACGAAAGCTAAGAAACACTTACGTATGACAGTTACCGAATGCTCAAATAAGATATGAAAGCTTTAAAACTGTTTTACGAAAGCTATTTTCTGCCTAAAAACAAATATCGAAACCTATTTCCTGAATTACAAAACCTATCAAATTCATATTTTTTTAGATCAAATTCAAATCTAAGCAAGTATTTTTCGTAAACAAGTTATTAAACCTACAAATTGATGATTACGAAAGTTATTTTTCAGCATTTTAAGGTAAAAAAAAACTCATCAAATCGCAAATCTAACACTTAGCGTCTACGAAACCTACAAATTCTTTGATACGAAAGCTTTTTGTTAGAAATAAAGAAATAATCTACTTGTAGCACTGTTATAAAGTGTAGGGACTAAATATGTTAAGTTAAGAAATTTTAATAAAGATAGTTAACCAAAGGGTATAAATAGGTATCATGGTTAAGTATAACAACTTCATTTTAATCAAAAGGCAAGTTTAAGAAATTATCTCTCTAAACACACACACTATTACACCTTCATTTATAAACACTAGTCATCAATCAAGATCTTATATGCTTAATATGTGGTATCAAGAGCCAATGATTGCAGATTAGTGTTATTTTTATTGTTTGTGATTTAGAGATTGAGTTTTTCTGCTTATTAAGCTTATTTTCGTGCTTATTTTCTGCTTATTCGGTCATATTTGCTTATTTTTGTGCTTATTCTGTTAGCTTTTTCGTATGCTTATCTGATTGAAACTGCTTATTCTGACTGCTTATTGCTTATTTTCATCAGATTTTGCTTATTCTGTGCTTATTGGTTAATTTTCGTGCTTACTGTGCTTATTCTGGTTAAATCTGCTTAATCTCGTGCTTATCTGATTCTGATTGAAATTCGAGCTTATTTTTTAGTTTATTCCTGCATAATTTTGCTTATTTCGACTGCTGATGTGATTAATCCTTTTCCGATTGATAATTTGTGATTATCTGTGATTTGTAGCTTTTTACTGCTTATTCAGTATTACTTCGAGCTTATTCAGACGAAGTTCGAGCTTATTTCTGCGAAATTTGTGCTTATCAGCTAAATTTGTCAAAGTTTTGCATATTAGTTCTGATTGAGTGCTAAATCTAGGCTATTTGCTTATTTTGAAAGCTAATTTGTGCTTATTCTTTCTGAAAAGTGCTTTTTCAGTTCCAAAAAAGCTTTTTAGTTTGATAATCTGCTTATTTTTTTAAGTGCTTATCTGGTTTAAAATCAGCTTATTTTTTTCAGATCTGAAAACAGTTTTTTTTGTAACTGATTTCTAAAGATTTAACAAACCATTGTAACCAACACTGACCAATTTTGACTTTTTGGTCAAAGAACGAAGCGTTTTTCTTTCATGATTTTTTGGGGAAAGACGCGTCTCGAATCGATCGCAGTTTAGGTAGTAATAAACCAGACCATTAGTTAGTCCAAAGGCCATAACTGACCTCAGGTCCATAGGCTTAATCAGACTCACAGGTCCATAGGCTTAATCGGACTCACGGTTTTAGTTATGACCTCACTCGCAGTTACTAGTTATGACTGGACTAGCAGTTTTCCTTAAGTGACCGGATTCACAATTTGTCCTATTGACCGGACTCGCATAACTCGGGATCTCAGATCTGGTCAAACCTTTTTCGAATAAATCACAAATCTTTAAAAGATTGTAGGTGTTTGAAGTTAAAAACTCATCCTCCTCATCTCATTACAACATAACAGTCGAAGTTAAAAAAAACCATAAAACGATCTCAGTTTATCTTGTTTGATACTCATCGAGTTGTTCTTAAACACAAGTACACGAGAAAATCATCATCGACCGATTTAAGATTGTTAGGAATACGAAATTCCTAGGAAAGTGTCGGTCGCTTCCATAGATAATAGTCGTTAGCTCGTTAGGTAAGTTTTGGAAACTTACATAGTTAGTTAGCAAAGGCCCATGGATAAAAACCCATGCAAGCCCCAAGCCCACTTGCTACATTGTAAGTAATATAAACACCTCTCCAGCTTGGAGAGGTGGTTGGTTGCTTATATTTTTCAGCACAAATTAATATATGTTTTTTCTGTCACTTCTAAGTGTCGGTCCAACCCTTTCTTCTCTCACTAAAACAACTTGCTCCCATTCCATTGGGGGTATGTTATATGATTATTCTTTAATTGGTATCAAGAGCCATGGAGTGGTGTGTTTAGTTTTTTGGTTCGTGTGTTTTTGCAAAATTTCGTCCTTTCTTTATTTTTTTTGTTTTCGAAGCAATAGTGTACACTAAAAGATCATTTACCTTGGTAAATCTGATCTAGTATCTTTATGATATAGGTGTACAAGCTTTGAATCAATAGAAAATATCAGTTTTGAGTCATGACTTTTGTGTGCATCAAAACCTTTACAAAGAACAAAATCATGATTTTAAATTTTTTCGGATTAAAAACCCTAAAAGTTTCTATTGTTCCCTGTTCTCTAATAGGGTTAGTAACACTAGTTGTACAAGAATTTTTGCAAAACAACCATCAAAAAGGTGTCTTTTGTGTTTTAAAAATTTTGAGTCTCGTGTCTGTTGGAGTCGAACAACTCAAGTCGAACAACTCAAGTCGAACAACTCACCTTAGTTGAAACCGAATAACCCGACGTTAGTTGAAACCGAACAACCCGACTTAAGTTGAAACCGAACAACTCGACCTTAAGTTGAAACCGAACAACTCGACCTTAGTTGAAACCGAACAACCCGACTTAAGTTAAAACCGAACAACTCGACCTTAAGTTGAAACCGAACAACTCGACCTTAGTTGAAACCGAACAACCCGACTTAAGTTGAAACCGAACAACTCGACCTTAAGTTGAAACCGAACAACTCGACCTTAAGTTGAAACCGAACAACTCGACCTTAGTTGAAACCGAACAACCCGACTTAAGTTGAAACCGAACAACTCGACCTTAGTTGAAACCGAACAACTCAACATTAGTTGAAATCGAACAACCCGATTTCAGTTGAAACCGAACAACTTCCCTTAGTGGAAACCGAACAACTCAAGTTTTCAAAATTATACGGTTTATTTCGTTGACTTGTAAAATCCCGTGAAACATTTATTTGTTTTTCCCGGTTTTGTCAAGAATTGTAAAATCCCGTGTAGTTTCGTGAATTAAAACACTTAAAAGACATCTTAATTAAACACAAATTCTTTCTACCACCGTTCGATCAAACAAGTGATCTTTTAACATACAAATTTCTCAATGACGACTCTTGCTGATAAGTCACTTTCTGCTCTGTGTGGTGAGAATAAACCACCCGATCTTGAAAAGCAACTTGTATGACTCGTGGAAAAGCAGAATGGAACTTTATATGATGAATAGACCTCATGGTAGAATGATTCTTGCTTCTGTTGAAAAATGTCCACTTGTTTGCCAATAATTAACAGTGATGTTTCACCAGACCAAAGGAATATACTCCATTTAACACCACATTAAAACCAACGTAATGGGGTTGGAACTTACATAGATTGATCCAAACACACCTGTTGTCTGCCTATAAGAAACACTTGCCAATCATGTTAACAAACCAATAACATAAGCCGACCCTATAAAATTCCGAAAGTAACAACTAACACAATCAACCGACCCTAGTACTTTGAACCCTTTTAGGTTGAACCACATTATTACTACGTAACTGACCGACTATACAAGAAACCCATTACACCTTACTCATTACCCGTTAGAACCGTAACACTAACCTATTTTCTAAGATAAAGTAACACCACTAGCTTAATCAATGCGCGTATTCTCGACAGTAAGTACAATAAAGGCCCCTACATCCAGCTTTGTTCCTCTAGACCCTCCTCAGGAAAATGATGGGACCACACACCCTGATAATGTGCTCAACTTATCATTCCCCAACCCCATAAACACATATCGAGAAACATCCCAAATTAAAACAGGCAATCAATCTACCCCCGAGTATGTGCCAGAAACCAGAACAAGCTTATTGTGACTCAAAGCAATAAACATCATTTTACAAGGCCTTCCAACTAAAATTATGCTCTTGTCAGTCCACATCATGCAGCCAAGGATATTTGGGAGAAAATCTGACTGCTCATGCAAGGAACGTCGTTAACAAAGCAAGAACGAGAGTGCAAGTTGTACTATGAATTTGATAAGTTTACATATAAGAAAGGAGAGTCGTTACACGAGTACTACTTGAGATTCACTCTGCTACCAATGATATAAATATTTACAAGATTCCACTGGATTAATTTTAAGTCAATTAACCAAGTTTCTGAACACTCTCCCTACTGAATGGAGCAAATTCATTGCTATGTTAAGTTGGGTCAAATATTTGCATACTACTATGTTATCAGATCAAGCTCACTTGGAACAACATGAACGACGCATGCAAATGAAGTTCGATTGATGCATGAACGTAGCTCTGATCCTCTTGCTTTAGTTGCATCTCACCAAATGACACAGTCTCCTTATCAATCTCATCAGCACTCTTACCAGAACTCTCAACATCAACAATTTGTCTCACCTCATCAATCTTCACAGTATGGATCACCTTTTGAATCTTAACAATACTCAATCAATCAATCACCCATACCTCATTCAATCACCTATCCCCCCAACAATTATCAAACCTCAGTCCATCACAACTTTTTCTCTCCATCATCATCCATTCCTCAAATTGAATACTCTCTCATAGTCAACCAACAATCTGAATTTTCCCAATTAGACTCTGGTCTGACCATACCACTTTTCAAGCACGGTGATTATCCAATTGATACCATCAATCATGTCATGTCATTCCTGTCTGCTGTAGTCATTTCCTGCTATCCTACTACCATTAACCAGCTGAGGAACTCGTCAAACCCAAGGCAGCAAGCCACCATTAATGATGAAAAAGTAACCGTACAACCAATACAAGGGAGAAAAATTTTAATGAGGGGGTTCGCATAGGTTGGGTACTACAAGAACTTTCACTTCCTGGAAAAGTGGGAGGTAACTCGGGGAAACTGGGATTGTTACGTGTTACCACTACAAAGGGGAAGGAAACAGTCCAATACACAATGCACTAAACAAGAAGGAAACAGGATGATTCATGGTTTAAAGAAAAAGTGTTGTTGGTTCAAGCTTACGCAAGTGGACAAATTCTACATGAGGAGAAACTTGCATTTTTGGCAGATCCAGGCATTCCAGAAGCTCAAGCCACACAAACGATCATTACTCACAATGCTGCTTATCAAGCTGATGATGTAGATGCATATGACTCTGATTGAAATGAACTCAACACTACCAAAGTTGCTCTCATGGCAAATTTATCTCATTATGGTTCAGATGCTCTTGCTGAAGGTACATAAATCAAGATAATGTTGAATAATAATATGATTAAACAAGCAGTGCCAGTGATGTCGTTTCTGAACAGTCGAATGTTTGAGATTCCTCCAGAGACTGAAATTACCAGTGATAGCAATATCGTTCCTTATTCTCAGTATGTGATCGAATCACAACAGGCAGTTGTTCAGAATTCTAACTCTTCTACGCAACAAGATGCACTGATATTATCTGTGATTGAACAACTAAAAACCCAAGTTACTAATTGTACCAAGATAAATCTAAAAATAAAGAGTGGGTGTCAATGATACTTGAAAGCTACTGAGCTTGAAAGATATAAAACAGATATAGTGTTAAACGAAGGACAAAATGTTGCGTTAACATGTAAATGACAACGAGTCAGATTTCATGTGCACATCTGTAGAGAATTGGATCGTTTTTAAAACAAACTCTTTAGAACATTTAAAGAAAATGAATCTTAATGACAAACATTTCTCTTCTAAAGAGATTTTAAGAAAAAGAATCTAGGAACCTAGATAGAGAGATTGCTTTAGAAAAGAGATTAAACAAGTTAGATAATATGTTTTTTAAAAGAGATCAAATCTGTACAAATGTTTACAGTTGATAGAAACCTCAATTTTTTCTATGATCTTCCAAGCTCTAGGTTTTTCAAAAACCTTTCTAATCTGAAGAAAGCTCAGCATAGGAACCAAAAGCTATATGTTGGTGATATTATTAAAGAAAACAAATCCCATGTGATTCTGACTCTGAAGAGACCTTATGCTTGCTGAAGATATCGTTTTAAAAATGCTTTTAAAACAAAAAGATCATAGATGTTAGAAAAGAATTGTAATCACTACCACCCCCAGTAGAATATGCTACTCTTAAACCTACTATATAAAATTTTGAAACCTGATTTGTTTCTAGCAAACTGAATTATCTTCTGAACCAGCCTTTTTTGGTCTCAGAATTTTTCGGTGAATTCTCCTAACGTCCGTTCTTCTAGTAGAACCCACCGTTATTGAGATCCAAAAGAACTCTAAAGATCAGCATGGTGAATACAAGATTGAAGAAACTTAAACACAATCTTGCTGGTTTTGACTGTGGTTGTCAAAGAAAGTGAAATCACACCCACAGCTATCACTGAGGTTCGTGGGGTTCAACATACAAAAGCTTGATTTAGGGATGAATTAATTTCATTTGTAAAATCTCTGAAGGACTTGTTTAACACATTCGATCAATATTTGATTGATGAACTTTCTGAAGTCCAAAATGTCTTCCATCAAATGGAACTGGCTGTGGAACAACATCGTTTAGAGTCAAAAATATTTGAAGTTAAAATGAATCAAGTATTAAACAAAAACGAACTACTCTTAGAACAAGACATTAACAAAGATATTGTGAACATAATTATGAATTCTTCTGTGGATAATGCTTATGTGAATGTGTATGAATGTGAAAAGTGTATCAAACTTGAGACTGAGCTTCTCAATAAAAAGTATTTCATTAAAAAAGAGACTTATGATAAATTGCTCAGAAGTTTTACGACTCTTGAAAAACATTGCATCTCTTTAGAAGTTGACACTCAACTTAATTAGGAATTTTTTCAAAGGGAAAATTCTATTTCAAATCAATGTGCTCTAAGTCCCAAGAGAAAGACACGGTCATAAAGAAGTTGAAAGAGAGAATTAAATCTCTAAGTGAAAAAATGAATGAGGATAAGATTAAAAAGGACTTAGAGGAGATTGAAACAATAAATATTGAATTGGATCATAGGGTGTCAAAGCTTATTGCTGAGAATGAGCATTTGAAACAGACCTATAAGCAACTTTATGACTCGATTAAACCAGCACGTATTCGATCAAAAGAACAATGTGATGATTTAATTAATCAAGTCAATCTAAAGTCTGTGGAAATCTCTGATTTAAATGCTAGTCTTCAGGAAAAAGTTTTGGTAATTACAGCTCTCAAGGATGATTTAAGGAAACTTAAAGGAAAAGCTCTAGTTGATAATGCTGTTATGAAACACACTATTGATCCAGAGATGCTTAAGATTGATGTGGAACCAATAACCCCTAAATTGTTGAATAAAAAGACAGCTCACTCTGCCTATATTAAGCACACTCAGGAAGAAGCTACCGTTCTTAGGGATCTAGTTGAACATGTTAAATCAAAATATCCACTAGATCATTCCTTAGAATCTGCCTGTAGGTATGCTAAACTAATTCAGGAGTTGCTTACAAACATCAGTAAAACCTGCCCTAGTATCAACAATACTGATGGAAAATTAGTGGCTGTGACCCCAAAGAACAAGGACAAAAGAGTTAGATTCACTGAGCCCGTCACATCCTCAGGAAACACAATCACAAAAACAGCCTCAACATCAAACCTGTTTTTCTAACAAACTATGTGTCTCTATAGGAGTAAAACTTCTACTAGTGATGGCGATCAGACAGCCTTCAGGCAATACAAAGAAAGATAAGATTCATCAAACCCGCAAGTAGTACTTAGAAGAATAGAAAGTAGAAGCTCACCCTAGGAAAAGTTAAATCTAGTATGAAAAAAGTAAATATTGTTGTTGCACTAAAGGAAGCTGCTTATGTGCAACATTCCAAGCTTAAATGCGAATCCTAAATAAATGTGTTAAATAATAGATGTCGCATGCTTTCTGATAATCATGATATGTGTTAAATCTTGATTTTTATCAATAATGTTAATGCACGTGTAAAATCAAATCTGATAAGAAAAATTACAAAGAGAAAAGTTTTGGAAACCAATAGGAAAGTTGTTTAAAAATAATGGGATACATTTGGATACCTACTGGTCAGAAACCTTCACCAAAAGTAGAAATGCGTGCCCTTACAACTAGATGACCACAAACAACAGATGTTCCCCTTAAGAAACCAAACAGCTCTAGAAAAATGAATCACCTAAGCCTGTTGTAACATTGGTTTACTCAAGGCAACCTAAAAAATCTATAACTAATGTTCCTGTTAGCAAATCTAAAGTTCTTAAATCTGTATCTGCTAACAAAAAGGAACCCAGTCAATCTTGGGGATCCATAGTTCCGATGTTCCATCTTCCTCTCTTAATGAATGCAGGTCGTACCAAATTTATCTTTGGTATTTTGGACCTCCGGCTGATCCCAAGCATATGACCAGATACGATCTCAGCTCACCAATTTCGTCAATAAATATTTGGGTACTGTCAAATTCGGAAATGATCACGTGGCAAAGATATTGGGATATGGTGATTATCAAATTAGGAATGTTACGATATCAAGGGTTGACTACGTAAAAGGACTTGGACACAACTTATTCTTTGTTGGCAATTATGTAATCGAACTTGAATAGCTTTTTCGTCAACACACCAAGTTCAGTTTATAAAATCTAGAAGGTGTTGATCTATTGACTGGATCCGAGTTAGATCATTAGTTATGACCATTCATCCAAACTTACCCTCACAAATTCTCAAAGCTCAAACTGAAGCACTCAAAGAAGAAAACTTCAAGGCTAAAAACTTAAGAGGAATGGACAAATCATTTAAAATACGTCCTAATAGAACCTGATGTATCAAGAATCGAAGTTGGTTACCATTCTTTGGTAATTTGAGAGACTTGATTATGCATGAGTCCTATAAATCGAAGTATTCCATTCACCCAGGTTCTGACAAGATGTATCAGGATCTAAAGAAACTCTATTGGTGGCCTAACATGAAGGCAATCATCACTGAGTATGTTGGCAAGTGTTTAACATGCTCTAGAGTTAAAGCGGAATATCAAAAGCCATCCGGCTTACTGGTACAATCAGAGATTCCTATTTGGAAGTGGGAGAGAATAACAATGGATTTCATCACAAAACTACCCAAAACCTCAAACGGACATGACACAATCTGGGTCATTGTCGATCGCCTTACCAAATCTGCACATTTCATCACTACCCGAGAGACAGATAGTATGGAAACCCTTACACGATTGTAAATAAAGGAAATAGTCTCCCGGCATAGAGTGTCAATATCTATCATCTCAGATCGTAACAGTCATTTCATGTCCAGATTCTGGCAATCATTACAAAGTGCTTTGGGTACTCAATTAGACATGAGTACGGCATAGCATCCTGAAACCGATGGACAAAGTAAAAGAACCATACAAACACTTGAATACATGCTTCGAGCCTGTGTTATAGATTTTGGAAAAGGATTATAACAACCCAAGAATTTTCATCAAATGTTTCTTACTATAAACATGTTACCATGCCTGTATTAAGGCAGCTCCCATTCGAGGTCACTTTATGGTCAAAGTGACATATAACCTGTTTGTCGCGTGGCCAAAGTTGGAGATGTTCAACTCACGGGACCAGAAATAATCCATGAAACACTAAAAAGGATAGTGACAAATTCGACAACGCTTGCCAAGCTGAAGAGATCGGCAGAGATGCTTATGCAAAATTGTAAGGAGAGAAAAGCCTTTAGATTCAAGTTTGGAGTATCGCTGTTATGTTAAAGTTGTCACCTCGTAAAGGTGTCATCCGATTCAAAATAACAAGGAAGCTTACACCCTTCGATACATTGGATGACCTTTCAAATCTTTGAACGATTGACCATGGCATAGAACTTGAACTTCCTGAAAGGAATCTCAGTCAATGTACACAAGTTCTTTACACGTTTTCTAATCTAAAGAAATGCCTATCTGACGAATCCCTTGTCATTCCAATGAAAGAGCTTCGACTCGATGACAAACTCAACTTTGTGGAAGAACTAGTGGAGATCATGGATCGAGAAGCCAAGCAACTAAAACAAAGTCGTATTCCTATAGTCAAAGTAAGATGGAACTCTAAAAGAGGACCAGAATTTACATGGGAACGCGAAGATCAAATTCGTGCCAAGTATCCACATCTGTTTTCAAACATCACTCCGGCATCCAACTAAATCTCGGGACGAGATTTCCTTTAAGGGAGGGAGACTATAACAACTCACAATTTTCATCAATATACTTATCCATCTATTAAATTAGATGCACTGTAATATCCATCTATTATATATACCACCTTTGTACAAGGAAATTTTTGCTTTATCTCATTATGCAACGTAACTTGCATCTCTAAAGTAAACGAGCTCACGCAACCTCCACCAATGACATCTCTATCTATGTTTATATCATGTAAACATCCTAATATGTCAAGTCTATATCCTAATATCATTTTTACCAAGTACATTATCCATTTAACGTACTTTTCAAAATGTTATATCAAAACAAACTTTAAACGTTAACGTTTATATCAAAACCCTAATTATATGTAATGTATACATATAAAATGGATGTGCAAGCCTTCAAAGCATGTGTACAAGTGTACAATGCACAATATTTGAATCATATTTTCCCTCCAAGTCAATGTACAAGTCCTAAATACTCAATGTACAAATCAACAATGCATGAATTCCAATAAGCTCATTTTTCACCGTTTTCATTTTAGATTTCGTACCACCTCTTTAGTACACGGTACAAGCACTTAATGCATGACTTCTAAACCTTAAACCTAAATCCTAATTCGTCCAACCCTAAACGAAACCCTAAAACCTTAATTTCACTTTAAATCTAAAACTAAACCCTAAGCCCTAATCCTAGCATTAAACCTTAATCCTAAACCCTAATCCTAACACTAATCTTAATCCTAAACCCTAATCTATCCCTAATCTTAACCCTTATCCACGTTTTAAAACCCTAAACCCTAAGCCGAACCAAAACCAAACCCGACACCTATTTTCTTTCATTTTTGACCCATTTTAAGCAACCAAGCACCTCAAGCACCTCCCTTGCATCACCTAGCAGCCACCCTAGCACCTTACAAGCACCTCCATTACCACCTTGGCCACCAAGTTAGCCTTGTCACCTCCTTGTCACTCCATTGTACCCGAAACCCTCATACACCCTTCCACCATTCAATCCTACTCTTCTAGCTCTCAATACTCATCATTATAGCTCTCATGAATCATCTATCCTAGCCTTGACACTAATCAAACCCCAAACTTGGGCACCAAGGGTCATTCGAACCCTATATAAGCTGAACACCCCCCATTCATTTAAATCACACCTCAAATCTTTATTACAAACACAAATGGAGTTCTAAGGAGGATCAAGGAAGGTCAAGTGAAGTCCCTAAGCTCAGAATAGAAGCCAAGAATCAAGATAAAGGAACCCTTGAAGTCGTTACTAGGCGTACGAACCCGAAAACCCCATTTTGACCCATTTTTGCTCAAGTAAGCTCAAAATCTTGTTCAATAAGCTTATAATCTATATTAGAATGTTCATAATACTCTTAAGATCATATATGAACTCTTGTTAAAACCTTGAATCCTCAAACCCATGCGTTTTTTATTAAAACCCTAAAAACGACCCGTTTTGATTTTCTAGCTAACGAATCCTTTTTCTAAAATTTTGTTACGTAAAAACATCTTATTTTAGCTTATTCTAATATGCTATAACCTGCAAATATCATTTGGAACCCTAAAATAAGCTTGCATGACTTTTTGGACTTGATTTACAAATTTTTCATGCATAGGGGTATGTATCGTAACTTTCTGAAATTTATAACTAGAGGGGCTGAAAATGTCATTATTCCAAAGTTATAACTATAAGGACCTATCTTGCCAAGTTCTAAAGTTAAAGGTTTAAATTATATATACTTTATATATAAAGGACTAAATTTGTAAAAGTTTATAAACCAAGGGTATATATTGCCATTTTTGCAAACTTAAAAATATAAAATATAATATTTTTATATAAATTATAAAAATATATATTAATATTATAAGACTCGATTTTATTAAAACCCGACACATTTATCGTTATTGATTATCGATCGACGCATTATAAAACAATTAGATTATATATTTAACGTAATTTATCATCGACCTACTTTTGAAGAAACTTAAAATTTTATCGTATCACGTTACTAGGGAGCTTCATGTAAGGAGTTTCATTTGGGTATACGTTTTGACGAGTTTTCTGGATTTACGATTTAAAGTGTCCTGGCTCCTCACACGTTTACTACATGACTTCTGAATTATGATGGCCCGAACAGTGATGCAATATTTCCATAAATTAATAAATCAAAGTAATACGTTAAACTTTATGAAATTTTGAAACATAAACCATCACACTAAGACTTGACATATTACCCCAGGTTGCGTGACGAAGCCGTTACTTTCACTTGATATACTTTTGCTATCAATCAGATTTCCCCTGTTAAGGTGAGTTCATAGCCTCACATTTAACTCTTTTAAATGTTTCATAAACCCGCGAGGGGGATACATGCTATAAACCATTAATACAAGAGTTTTCTAAATATATGCTATCATGATATATTATTGCATCTGTTGTCTAAGTCCCTTTATGCCAAAAGACCCCCACCATCATGGACCATTAATCACTTGCGAGTGAACGCGAATATTGTGGATAGGCCTATTGGGATTGACGAATCCCGTTTGTGTTAGCCGGATAGGTAACCAAACGCACTATATTTGAAACTCATAGGTCATCCACATATGTTCCACCACACTTTGCTAACAACACTCAACTTGATTCAGGACTCTCTCTAACGGACAACTTAATTGAGAGCTTAACCAACACACTTTCCTTACTCACCCAATCATATAAAACATGCCTTCCTCAAACAATCAACTCAGAACTTATCAAATACAAGGAACCAAGCCACAGTTCAAGACGGCAGGGTTGTTGTTCAGAGTGTTCAGGGTTGACAGAATAGAGGTCAGGGGAACAATGTACGGAGTGCATGTGCAGTTGGTTATGGGGGAGCTTAGAACAGAGTTGGGAATGCAAATCCAGGGCAAGCAAGGCAGATTAAGTGTTACAACTGCAACAGTATATGCCACATAGCAAGGAACTACACTCAGCCCAAGCGACCATAGAACTTCGAATACTTCAAAGACAAGATGTTGCTGATGCAAGCTCAGGAGAAAGGGGTGGCATTGGATGAAGAGCAGTTACTGTTTATTGCAGGTGGACAAGACAATGTTGTTGATGAGGATGTGGATGAGCAACCAGTTCAAGATTTAGCACTCAATGTGGATAATGTATTTCAAGTTAATGATTGTGATGCTTTTGATTCTGATGTTGATGAGGCCCCCACTGCACAGACCATGTTCATGGCAAATCTATCATTCACAGATCCTGTTTATGATGAAGCTGGTCTGTCTTATGATTCAGAAATTCTATCTGAGGTACACAAACATGATCACTATCAGGATACTCTTTGTGAACATCATGAAGTATACGAGATGCATGACGATGTACAACTAAACTACGTTGTTGAATCCAACTGATTATATAATTCATGTAATTTGTGGGGATTCGTATGATCAGTATGTCAAGGACAACTTAGTGCCAGTTGTACAAAGTAATGTATCTTCTATACCAAATGATGCGTACATGATGATATTAATATGCATGAACAGCCTGCCCAATATGCCTCTGTAACAACACAGAACAATGTAGTTGATAAATCATTGACTGTTGAACTTGCGACATATAAGGAACAAGTTGAACTGTATGAAATACGGGCCAAGTTTGAATTAACAGAAAGAGAACAAACGATTGATGAACAATTAAGGATAGTTATCACTGACCGTAATATTAAGGAATAAAATTTGAAAACGGAACTTCATTCTGTAAAAATGCAACTTTCCTCTACCAACAACCATAACAAGCCAATGGTAGAAGAAGTTTCGTCTTTGAAAAGGATTTTAAACAAAAAAAAACAAATACCTTAAAAAAAATTTAGACATGAAAGCTTTAAAAGAAAATGTCGAGGATAAATTATACAAACAGGACCAGTCTCTTCAAACAGTTCACATGCTGTGTAAACCAACGCCTTATTATGATGAACAAAATAAGGTAGCTATTGGCTACAAGAACCCCTTATGTCTCACCCGTGCACAGCAAGTTCAGTCTGCCCTGTATAATGGTCATGAAATTATTAAAACTAATCATGTCTCGGCTATAGTGCACAATTTAGAGGATACCCTAGAGATAGCTGAAATCACTAGGAAGAAGATGAATGATAAAATGAAAGACCCAGAGGGTGTGAAAAAGAAGGTTAAGATTGCACCACTTCTGGGTTACTGTTTCCAGACATCATTCTTCACTTCGTTTCAAGTTGAATGGCCAAAGTCATACTGTTAATGTTGACAACTTCAAAGATATGCTTAAGATTTGCCCTAAACTCCCTGGTTAGAAATTTGAAGAACCTCTACTTGAGGAGGACATTCTATCTTTTATCAGAGACCTTGGACATACTGGTGAGATCAAGTTCTTGTCTGACGTCAATTGTCATTTAATGCATCAACTTAGAGATATTTGTGCCTTAATCAACAGTGTCTTAGACGCAAAATAGGGCTTGGAATGTCTTCGCCTGTTCAGTGCGTAAATCTTTGGGGATGTTCCTAACAAGGAAGGTTGAATGAGCTACTTATTGTGGGAAGACTTGATGTTTCAAGTGGAGAACAAGAACTCTAAGAAGAACAATGACATGTATTATCCACGATTCACCAAAGTCATTATCGACTACTTCATGGCAAAGGATCAAGCAATACCAAGGAGAAACAAGATGTTTTGGCACCATGCCAGGGATGACTTCATGTTTACCACCATAAGAGTCATTTCTAAACATCAGGATACATAAGTATATGGTGTTATTCTCCCTCAGCACTTGACCAATCAAGCCATGTTGGAGTCCGAAGCCTACATGACTTACCGAGCTTATGCTAGTGGTGAAAAGACTCCAAAACCAAAAACCACAAAGAAGAAAGTTGAATCTGAAGCATTTCCTAAGACGAAGACTACTCAAGCTACTGAAGGAAAAAGAATCAAGTCTTCAGCTAAGGGAGATAAAGCTGCCAAGAAGAAGCAACCCGCAGAGACATCTATGGACAAATGTCTACATATGTTAATTGATGTTGCTTTAACAGAGCTGAGCAACTGAAGCGGTCATTGAAAGGAAGCAAGAATAGACTCACAGCTCTCACGCCAGTGGTTCAGGTGCAGATGAAGGAACTGGTGATATACCAGGGGTTCCCGATGTACCAACATATGGATCCGATGACGAACAAATCTCTTGGAAGTCAAGTGAAGAAGACGATGAGGATGAAGTGAATGTCAGTGAAAATGATGATGACAATGACAATAATGATGACGATGACGATGTCGATAATCAAGATGAGGAAAATCAAGATGATGATGATGATGAGCAAACTGATTCTGATAATGATGGTGATGACTTTGTTCACCCCAAGTTTTCAACTCTATGATGAAGATGCAGGCAGATGAAGTATTGGAAGAAGATAGCTTTGATCCAAGGGTTCAAACACCCTCTCATATTGAATCCACTAATGATGAAAGCAATTATAAAAGTGATGAAGACGTTCAAGGAACAAATACTGAGGAAGAAAAGATGATTGAAGAGGCGACACATGAAGAGGACGAAGTAAATGAGCTATACAGGGACGTGAACATTAATCTAGAGGGAAGAGACATTATGATGATAGATGCTCCATTGCCTAATGTTCAAGCAACTCAGGAAACAGAAGATACTCATGTGATACTCACTGCTCCGATCAATCCTGAACGGTTCAACGGCAGAGTTCTTCTGTATCATCTGGCTTCGTATCTAACATGCTCAACCCCAGACCAGATACAAGTATTGACTCAATATTTAACACTAAGGAAACTTCAATGGTCGATGTTCTGGTCACAACTATCGCTGAGCCACCTCTTGTGTTTGCAACAACTCTTCCTCTACCACCCACTCCTCTCATCAAACATATGCAACAAACACCATTTCCCATACCAACAACAGCTCTAAGTACTTCACTACAAGATCTTCCTAACTTTGGCTCCTTATTCGGGTTTGACCATATACTAAAAACTTTAGAAACCGACTTCTCTGAGTTCAAGCAAACAAACCAATTTGCTGAAGCAGTTTCTTCCATTCATGGCATTGTTGATGCATACCTTGCCAACAAGATGCAAAAAGCCGTCAAAACTTCTATTCAGTTATGATCCGAAAGACTCAGAGATGAAGCCCGAGCTGAAAATAAAGACTTCCTCAACAAACTTGATGATACCATTAAGAAAATAATCAAGGATCAAGTCAAGGCTCAAGTCTCCAAGATTTTGCTGAAAATTAAGAAGTAGTCAACGATCAACTTGAGTCTGAAGTTCTCATTCATTCATCAAATAAAGCAAAGACATCCCATACTATAGCAACTAACCTGTCTGAACTGGAGCTGAAAAAGATTCTCATTAATAAAATGGAAGCTAATAAATCAATTGATAGGTCAGATACATAAAACAATCTCTATAAAGCACTGGTTGACGCTTATGACGCTGACAAAGACATCCTGGATGCATATGGAGACACTGTCACTATCAAACGACGTCGAGATAATGCAGATGATGACGAAGAACCCTCCGTTGGATCAAACTGGGGGTCCAAGAGAAGACGAGCTGGAAAAGAACCAGAATCAACCAGTGCACCAAAGGCAAAGACATCCAAGACTACTGGCAAGTCAACTGATGGGTCCAAATCTCACACAAGCTTGCTGGCGGTCTTGCTCATACAAAGGAGCCAATGCACATCGACAAGGATTTGGAAGAACCCGCACATCAGGAGTTTGATATAGGAGCTACTAAAGAACAATCTGAGGAAGAGACATCTCAGCATCCTTATTGGTTTCAAAAACCAGCCAAGCTTCCTACTCCTGATCGTGATTGGAACAAGACTTTACCTGCTGTTCATAGACCAGTTCAACCTTGGTTAAGTCATCTGGCTCGGGAAGAAGGCTCTTGTAAATCATTTGATGAGCTAATGGATACTCTCTCTGGAGTTCTCTAGCATTTATGATGAATCGGCTCAAAATTGACACTTTAACACCTGAATTATTAGCCGGTCCAACATTTGAGCTAATGAAAGGTACATGCAAGAGTTTGGTTGAGCTATAATACTTCTTTGAAGAAGTCTACAAGGAAACCACATAGCAACTAGATTGGCACAACCTTGAAGGTCTGCAATATCCTCATGATCTGAGAAAGCCACTACCATTGATACCTAACTCTCGCGGTCGTCAAGTCATACCATTTGATCACTTCATCAACAACGACCTTGCGTATCTATCTGGTGGTGTCTCTAGCCGTTACTTATGCAACTTCCGTCACAAAGACCAAGGCTGCAGATTATGGTCATATCAAATGGATTGAAGATTTGGTCCCCAATACAATCTGGAGTGAAGTGCCGGTCAACTATGACAAGCATGCACTATGGGGAATTTCTCATTGGGGACGCAAACGTCAATAATTCTATGGATTTACTGCTGACAGGGAATCGGCTCATGATGTATACTCTAAACGTAGAATCATTGCAGTCACAAAGCTTCAAATTGTCGAATGGCACGGCTACAAACATTTGGATTGGATCACCATTTGTAGAGATGATAATAAACAATATACATTCAAGGAAGGAGACTTCAAATGGCTTCGCCTTCAAGATATCAAAGACATGCTGGTTCTTCTTGTTCAAGGCAAGCTGACAAATCTCAATGTTGAAGATCGTCTCGCTTTTGGTGTCTCTCTGAGAATGTTTACAAGAAGTATCGTCATCCAAAGGCGTGTTGAAGATCTTTAGTTAGGTATCGAAAGTTACCAAAAGAAGCTCAATATCACAAAGCTAGATACGTATAAAATTGGGATCTTAAATGAAAGGATGCATTACAAACATATCGCCTATCCTTAGAGGGTTCATCTATTTGAACAAAGACAAGAAAAATAGATTGATGCGTATTGATGAACTCCACAAGTTCAGTGACGGTACACTCAATGATGTTCGGACTGCTCTTAATGATTGACTGAAAGAGATTAGGATGGAATATCTACCAAAGAAAATATGGAGGCAGAGTGACAGGGAACGAGCAAAAGCTAAGATTCAGGCGATCGAGAAAATGCTCAAGTCAAGGAGGATAATGAGAAGCTTGGAAAGATTTGTTGGTGGGAGACCGTATGAGGGTGACTTTCGGCTGTTGCAAAGGACCATATGATTTATCATATGATATCCTTATCATAAAAGTCAATTCTCGTGAATAATAAAAACTTGTGCGTTTGTATATATGTAGTGTAGACATTATGGTGATATTGAGGAGTGCTCGAGTACAAAATTTTCAAGAATTTCTTAGTAAATTCCAAATTTTCAAATTATTATACTCAACACTGTCTTATATACCCTCATAAATTGAAGGGGAGCATTAAAATGTTCCTTACTATAAGAGACAATGACTGTAAATATAAATATTGACGCGGAATATCAATACTTATACCAAGACGAACACAAGAACAAATACTAAAATTGCTATTACTATTACTATTTGATTGTGAATACTCAGTCAACTGATGTGTTTACAATACTATTCTATGTTCTTTTTATAGGCTTAAGGAACCCTAAACGCGTTAAGAGATAATACTTATCTCTTCCTAAATCAACGCTAAATCGATAACTATTACTAAAATTACAACAGACTTAACTGTCCTGACCAAGCATATTAACTTTAATACTAACCATACTTAATTAATGCGCATACCTTTAACTTGCTCTACCAGACTTAACTTTCTATAACTAACAGTAGTAACTAGGAACTAACCAGCCAGAACCGGAGGGATCTACCCAGGGATATCCACTAGTTAGTGTAGAAGTCCTTAAGTATGATACAAAAGGAGAAAAAGTGAGAATCGGGAAAAGTGCCGACTGAGATGGAGCTAACACTGGAACAAACCCAACAAGGTGTTAGTTATGAAGTCTCAGTAAGCATTGAAGGGGTTGAAGAATGAAAAATAAATGTAAGGATAAAGGGTGTAAAGAAAGAAGCCCTCCATACACTTAGGCAGAAACCGGGTCAATACATAATCTGTCAGAAACACTAAGGTGTTGTCTGACATTGAAGACAGTCATGGACCCAATGACGCTATGCACAACCCTCCCTAGCCACTCAAGGTCTCTCAACAGACTCTTGTTTCATTTCTTACAGAGATTACACGCATTTCTATCAACTTTCTCACTCCGAGTTAGTTGATATTGAAAAGGTGGCAGTCTGCTCCAGCCTTCGATCACTAAAAGCAAAGTGCACAATTGAGTCTAGAGCCAAAAGAGATCATCCATAAATCTCATTAGGACACTTGTCAAAATTATGCTTGCTATCTCACACAATGTGAATAACGAGAAATATACTAAGAGTCCTACGCATTATCCTTGTGATTTTGCCAGAACATCTGAGTGATATAATTCACAGTGAAGATGGAAATCCTGCTTGAGCCAACATCAAACAAGCTCATGGTAGGTGACTTGTGCGATTCTATATGAATCAAACTTGTGACAACTGGAAAGAAACGATGGTGCGATTCGATAATAATCAAACTTGTTCCAGGTTATGAATTGACGATTGATGATGAATTTTGAAATGATTAACACTCTCGATGTGTCACAAAACCACTTTAGCAAAGTGATACGTCGATTGATTTTCAAATCAATTTTTTATTTCAATCGGTGAGATAGTAACTCACTGGTTCACTCTTATCGTGTTGTCTGCTTTGAGACGTTCCGATAATGAGAACATGCTGAGTTTGATGAATCTGATACACATGTGTTAGAAAGATTCGAAACTTCAGCTGGAAATCCTGTCAAGGAGATTCTTCTTAAATTGAATCTACCTGATCACAGGTCGATCCTCACGGATTCAAAGGTTACTCCAACCAAACACGGGCGAATGACAAAGCCATATTCGTCCCCTCGCTTTATTGCTAACTGTTTTAATGTAGGTAACTTAATGATGGAGGTGAAGGTACCTGATTCCAGCTGACTCACAAGATTCATAACCACATGCTCATACCCGATCGACAAACATAAAGACATCATGAAAGCTCAAGCACATGTTTTAAGACATCCGCTACTCTGATACCGTACGTCTTTCTTGAAGTGACAAAGTATTAAAGTTAAATAATTTCAAAAAAGTTTCCGTTACTCTGATACCGAACGTCTTTCTCGAAGTGACGAAGTGTTAAAGTTAAAGAATTTTAAGAAAGATGCAACATTAAAGCTTTTATGGCAAATTAAAAGCTTTTCAAGTCAACACAATCAAGAAAGGGCTTTGTTTAAGAGCGTAAAAATGCCTATCATTCATTATTATTCCATCATGCTTTTATTATACTGACAATGTAGCTTTAAATGATGTCCTATAATTGAGTATATTATGCTAAGTAAAGCAAATCAGCTACTATCAGATGCATTTATATAATATTAAAGGATTGTACTTTTAGAAGTTAAAATACACTCACAAATGACTTATGTAGGTGGATGTAGTTAAAAGAAGGATTAGCATAGTATTTGTGACGAAGACACTGAAAGGATGAAGGATTTTTGTTGAGTCTAGCGTAATTGGTCAAACTAAAACCCAAGATCAGAAGGTGGGTTTCATAAAAGATAAAAAGAAGGAACGGTTAAGAGGCGAGGATAGGGAGAATACGTCGGCATCACTTTGTGAACATAAGTGGCAGAACATGACTATAAAACGAGCAAAGGTGTGAGCAACTGATGGAGGCAACTGAGATACTCTGAAAAACATCAACAAACTCATAAACGGAATTGAAGATAAAAGACAAAGAAGTCAACACTCAATAGTGTGGTTTCTTCCACTTTGTCATGAGTAGCTAATTTTTATTTACTGTTCTATTTATAAGGATATTTCTATTTATATAGAATCCAACTAGGATTTAGAGACACTTGATTTATTCCCATCTGTACAATATATGAATATATTTACACATATTCTCAGTAATGTTTGAACTTATTTTGAGTAGTTAAATATCAATCTTTGTTGATTTGGAATCTAATGCAAAATTAGTCTTGATTGATAGTTAGAAGGTATTACGTCCGTTAAATGCAATATCGAAATGTTCTAACTCTTATAGCACGTTAACGAATATATTGAATATGGTCAAGTCTCGAATTATTTGTTAACGAGAATGTGTATACCTTATTAAAGAAGTAGATAATGAACCTGGAGCTTATGTGTTTGTCAATTAGAATTGGTAGTTTCTCTAAAGTCTAATGCTATCGAAAATTAAGTCTTAATAGCTTGTTTAGGACTAATTGTTTGATAAGAGAAATAATCAAAGAGCTTGTTTTTGGTTTATCGACACACTAAGGAGAGACGGGTTATTAGAGCTTGTTAGTAACCATAACCAATTTTAGGTCGCGAAGTACCAATGAACACTATTAGTGACAATGATTAACCGTTGGATGACCAAACGTAAAAAAACTACCTTTGACTAGATAGTATCTTTCGCCTCAATTTATATCTCTTTCAAGTGCTTAGTTTAACCAGTCGTCTTATTATCTTGTTCTTTACTTGTCAAAAATCAAAACCCCCCCTTGTTTTACATTATTCTTTACATTGTTTAAGAATTAATCTAGACCAATCTGTGTGGAATTGACCCTACTTATGCTATCTACAAATAATAGAAGTAGGATTTATTTTTGTTGGATTCGACACCCATCAAATTTTGGCGCCGTTGCCGGGGATTGGTGTCTTAGATTTATTTCTTTTCTTTTTTTAATCTATCATTTTTAGTTTTTATTAATCATTTTTAGTTTTCTTTACTTTTGTTTATTATTATTCTTATTTGTAACTATTTTAATGCCCCGATCGTTTCGTACAGGTGAACTTGAATATGATCCTGAAATTGAGAAGACTGCTGAAAGGTTAAGAAAAGAGGCTAGGAGAAGAAATTTTCAAAGAGGTTTATCGCCTTCTTGGCTTGAATCTTCTGAACCAAACTTCGTCCTTGGCTTGAATCTTCTAGAATCTAAACATCATTTCATGACTAATATGTTTGATCAAGTCAATTATTAGTGACTACGAAGAAGAGAACATGCGACAGAAAGAGAACCCATAGGGAAAAGGGCTACCCAAAACCTTAGTATCAACAACCTTGTATGCATCCAATACCCACCACTCTACTGTCCCATCATGAGCTATCTAAACCTCGCCTGTGGCTAATCCTTTACATGTATCCTATTTAAACCCATTTTATGTTTGTGTCTTCAAGCTAATGTCGTTGAAGCGATTCCAAGACTTCACTTTAAATCTTCGATATCTTTTATAAGTGCTAAATTCCAAACGGTGGTTTAGATTTTCTGCAACACCATTTGGACAAAGACAAAGAGAAGATTACAGCTTCATGACCGCAAATCAGCAGGTAAAAGCAAGGAAATAAAAGGAATGATACCGCCACATAACTAAAATGGCGTGACCGCAGGGCATCTACAAGAATAGGGAAGATAATCACCGCGTGATACCCAAGAAGGTCGCCAAACTGTACACCATGGCCTCCGCGATTCAGCTCGCCAACCACCGCACACACACGGCCCCACGAAATATTTTCCCCCTAAGACGTCAACATATGTGGGACCTTCAGCCATAGGCCTTAATTATCGTCAGCCCAGTGATCAAGACATATGAGGAATTCCGGTCCAGGATACCACTGCGAAATAAGCGTTATCCGTTAAGTCATTAGGTGGCTAGTACTGTAATACCTGACCCTCAGCCTAAAGAAGCTGTGACGCAGCACAAAATACATTTTTCAGTACAGAAAACAATTACAGTACCAGATTAAGATACCGCAAAAAGGCCCTCCTGAGATTGTCACGAGTTCAAGTCACGTGGCGGAGAGCATTGGATACACAAGACACCTCTACAGCTGCAGAGGCCAATGACAGTCATTAATACCTAGGAGCTGCAAATCGAAAGTAACCGTAGGTAACAAGACTAATAGTGCGCCAGCCTATCAAAACGTTTTTAGAGAAGTCCAAACTATAACTTAATGATCAACAATGCTAGTGTATACACTCACAGCACTTGTGGAAAAGTTTGGTTAATTGAGGGTAAAAGTACACAACAGAATTAACAAAGTCTTAGATGAGAGTTTCTGTTCGGAGTAAGGAAAAGTTTAGATTTGGACACACCATACTGATATGTTGTCCTAAACCACTTCCAGATGCTCACGCGGGGCCGCAAATGAACGCGTGTAGGAGGGTTTCCTTCTCGATGCGTCCACCATAAAAGAAAAGTATGATCCCTTTCATCCTAGACACCTACACTCCATGAAAGAGAGGAGATTCAACTAACTTTAGCTATGATAACCAATTGGAAATAATTTTCAGCAACACTATCCTAAACCAACAACTCACTCATAACACATCAACTTCAAATTGTCGAGCAATGTCTCTTGAATTAAATTGTGATGTAACAAACACAGGGTGCTACAAGTAGCACACGAAACGAGTTTCAAGCAAGATACCACAAACCACGATACAGCACCTTTGAAACCCAAAAGGTCGATACAGGCAACCACTATGACTCGATTGGGAAAGCTCAAGCTTGCGGGTGAAATTGCCATCGTGGTCAAAACCGTTAACGTCAAACAACCCAAAGGCAGAATGTTACGTGCAGTTACTTTGGCGAAAGTGGCAAAGTGTTTAGAGAAGAACTCCACTTTTTAAACCCACAACCGCGATTAAGGGTAGAAGGAGATTATGTAAGGAGGGCTCTGACGTCTCAAAATGAGCCAGCCGCAAGAAAAACAAACAATCCCCACAAGAGGAAATCATAGATAACTAGCCTCCTCCATTTCCGTGGGATCATTTATGCAAGTCCAGAAAACAAGAGCAGAACGGCAAATACTTGAAACTATGGTATACGCAAAGGTAGAGGTTAAAACTATTACACTTGCTTTGTTGATGTTATGATACAGGATTCCACAGCATTATAGGCAAAAGTTTACTGAAGTAGTATAATACTGTACAATCAAACAGCGGAAGCAAACAGTGTCCTGAAACAATACACAACGTTACGAGGCCACAAACGCAACACACCAGCTAAGAGAATCTACAATGCTCATAACCATGAAGCAACTTGCAGAGGAAAACCCAACGAATGAACATAGACGAAATTCCATTGTTTAAATAATAGTCTAATGTCGATATTAAAGAGCTAATGTTAAGACTTAGAGCATCACAATGAATCATGCCCAAGCCTCATTCTCCACATATAATGACGGAACTATGAACGAACTGGGGACCTTGGTAACAACAAATAGACAGTGGGAGCATAATACTGAACTGAAGTCTGTGATCGGTACTATTTTGTATCATAAGCAATCCCCGATTTGTGCATAGTTAATTAGTGACGGTGTTGGTGGGGACGATAGATGATAGTTATCAGTGTGTTATACAAAGTATATGTAATATCCCCAGATCTGACTTTAAATAGGTTGGATAGATAAATCAGGGGACGTAGAGAATCATTACTAATAGCGACCCTTCTATCCTTTGAGGTGTAGATCCAACATTCTTAAGAAATAGACTAAGACAAATCACTGAGTATCATATTGAACCCTTTACTATGGAATTTGATGGACCAGTCATTAAGGTTATAATAAATAAAAGGAATCCCATAGTATCCAGGGTGAATGGATACTTCGGTTTTATAGTGATTTTGATGGTTTACTGACATCTTTATAGCAGAAATTTTATGAGCAAAATGACTATGAAGGATTCCATTAAAGGTATGCGCTTAAGCGTAAGACCACTATCTTCAAGAAAAGATGTCCAATAAATGAATTCGAGCCAAATAAGAATCTTACAAATGGCAACAATATCATAAAACTTCACACATCTTTGTGTGCCCGGTTCACCTGCTTAACTAAAGCGTGTAACATTATATTAGGTATATTGCCATTAGTAATTAATGCTAAACCATACCTTCCATCGATGTGAGTGGCAGGCAGCCAAAACTCGATGCTTAAAAAGTTACATATTGATGCATCTCAATGTACTATTGTTCCACAGGGGCAGAATAGGAGAACACACTTTATCCTAGTATTGGTATTCGCGGGGCTCTAATAAAAGCTTGACTGTCGACATAAGGAATACAGAATAGCGATTGAATCTGGGGTTCAATAGAGTGAGAACATACAAAAGAGGTTAAAGTGGTTGGGACAGATTAGAGGCAGATAAACAGTGGAGCCATAAGTCCCTTCCGTAAGTGAAGTGGAGTATTGGCATATAAATCATTAATGAATTTAATGTGGCATCCACCCTACAAAAGCGAATGTCCAATCTAAGCAGATGAAACGGACACCCAATGGATAAGGAATAGGAAAAATAAAGGAAAACCAAATGCCAAGATGTTATCTATCCAAATTTCTTTCATAAGGCAAAATAGGGTAAGTCTCCATTACAATGAGTACCCTTCATTAAAACGGGGAGTTAACCGATAATAGAGAATTCCGAAAATGGTGATTGAGAGACTACTTCAATCGATTATCAAAATGGTTGGGAAGAATTGAAAGAATCGCGTACTTCTAGAAAATACAATGCTAACTAATAGCACACGCTACAACGGAGACCATTTCCACATCCTCTTATAATCGACTAGAAAGATAGAAAAGGTATAGCGGATCCAGCGCATACTACTTGCTGCCTTGATGGTTATTACAGGATTTTTTCATCAGATACTGTGGATCACCAGAATACCAAGAAAAGACAACCCCTTTTACTTGCCTCTGAATTCGGCACGTTGCTCAATTGACACGATACGTATGTCGTTCTGGAATAACGCGGGGTTAAGGATTCTTTAAGTAACTGGAAACGGCCCCTACTAACAATTCCAAAGGATAGCATGGTATAAGCCATATATAATTCTGAGTATAGTATTAAGTAGACATCATAAGAGGTATTTAATTGGATGAAAACTATAAGATCAACAGGTGATTCAATTATGAAATATTTGATTCATGAGACCTTCATATAAAACCTCAGAAAAAATACTTAAAAGAAAGCATGAGTCAAACACTTAGTTACATATATTAAAATTTTAAATTTATGGTAGACCACCGGTAATATTTTGGAGGTGCATAGAGTGAGTCCGTGACTAAAGGACTTGAATTGATAAGCTAAAATAAAGACCGTTATAAATCTTTGACGATAAACTCACCAAAACATGGTGCGGAATGTTCAGATCTTTTTCTTGGACATAGGTGCAGATTTTAACCGAGTCGATTTAATCAAGGACATTACATCAAAGGACAACTCAACATGTTATATCCAATATTTGCTTGTATTATGAAAGATGTAGACTTTTTGCAAGCTTCAACGATGATTGCACAATTTCATTTGATAACATGAAGTAGACTTGCTTCCTTCATCTCACATCATACCTACCTCCTTATTAGCAATTAGCCTTACCGAGATAAATGAGTAAGCAAGCAACTATAGTCGTTGAGTGCTGATTCATGGGCATAGAGTTTGTGGCAAAAGATCAGCCCATCGGTTATATAATAATGCGTTCGATAGACACTTAGAATATTGCTCAATTCAATTATTCTACAACTAAAAAAGAGTAGCCAACTAGATTCTTGCAATAAGTTTATGGTTTAGAAAATTTTCGCTCTTAATTAAATAGGTACTAACGTGTGATGTTTTTAATTGTGATCATGCAGCTCTCAAGTACCTACTTGCGAAGAAGGAAGCGAAACCAAGGCTGATAAGATTGGACCCTTACTATAAAAATAGTTCCAACAGGAAAACACGAGATAAATAAAAGGAGACTATCAAAACAGCTTGCAGATCAACCTCAGAAGCTCTGAGATAATGATAAAAGAAAGAGCCCACTTCTTTAAGAGAAACACGAGTTCCCTGATGAAACATCTTTATGGCAGGTCCACAACGTATTCAACATCCATGGTACGCTGATCTTGTTAATTATTTAGTTACGAAAGACTATTCAACTGAATGAATGTCAAGAGCCTCAACAAAACAAAATTAAAAAGTTGATTCTAACATACAACGTAGTGGATGACCCGTTAACTATGGAAACATTGCTCTGATACAAATTATTCGAAAGTGCATAAATGATAATAGAAACTTTCAATCAACACTTCTTAAATATTCATGTCATTCACTTTGTATGTGGGTGACACTTCTTGGCCTTAAAGTAAAAGCCCGTAAGAAACTAGAGTCTGGTGGAATGTATTTCTGGCCAACTATTTTTCATGATTCATAACAGATTGCAAGACATATTGAACGATGTCCGAAAAAAAACGAGATAATTTTAAGCATAGAGTATCAAATTGCCCCTTTTCTATAATTGAATTGCTGAAATTCTTCGATATATTGTGGTCACGATTTTTATGGGGCCTTTTCCACCTTCTTTTGGCAATGTTTACATTCTTTTAGCCGATTATGTACTTATGTTTCAAAGTGGGTGGAAGCTAAGGCAACAAAAACTGATGATGCTAAAGTTGTTGCAGATTTTGTCAAGGCTAACATTTTTTTTCCATGATTTGTACAAAACCTTGAAGCAATAATCCATTACATCGGGAGCACTCATTTAATTATGCAATCCCGGGGGAAGAAGCTTATGTTGAAGAAGTGAATAATGTTACGCATCGTGTATTTCAAACAGACACCTACCCTCCACAAACAAAAAGGTCAAGCTAGATGTGTCGTAATAGAGAACAAAACAAAGTCTATACTTGAGAAAACAGTCAACCCCAAACCCGAAAAGAATTGGCGAGTAATGACACTGGATTGATGCATTGTGAGGTCATACACCGCACAGCCTGATACGAGAACGCCAATTAGGTAGTGTCTCCTTTTTCGTTATTATTGTTTGTAAAGCATGTTCACCTATCCTTGATAAATTAGAGCACAAAGCATCAATAGGGACTTCAAAGAATTTAAAATAATGAAATTAGCATTTGATGTCGGAGCAAATAGGAAAGTAACCAATTACATGGAATTGGAAGAACTTATATGTAATGATTGCAGTATGAAAGCATCACACGAATTTACAAAGGAAAAAAACTAAAGCTTTTCATATAAAAATGAGTTCTACATAAAAGATTTTTATGTATTGATGTTTGCCAAAAAAGTTCTTCTTTTTTCATTCTAAGACTTGAAAATTGTTTCCTGGATATATAGCGTTCCCAGTCATGGGTCAGGCCACTTTTTGTTGCTTTACAAATGTTATTTTGCATCATGGTGCAGTGTGAGATCAAAGTAATAAGTACTGATAAAATCTTTTAAGGTCAATGGTTCATCGCCTAAAGCCTTTTATATGAAGGAAAACAAGTGTGCAACTGGAATGGAGAAAGGACTTTGGAACTTCCAATCTATAGCCAATTTTGAGGGCAAACCAGAGTACTAGCCACAGACTTAAAAGAAAGGCGTATGATATGGGGGGGGGGGGGGGGGGGTGGTGGAGATGCCAACCCAATGAGTTATTTATGCTTTTTTTATAGATTTTCATTTAGCTTTGTGCATATAGGTTTTATATTAAGGTTGCGTTTTTATTTTCAGTAACTCTTTACTGGCTACATCAAAGACTGTCCTTAAGACCATGAGAACCAAGCAGATCAAGACCTTTACTGCTATATCACAAGCAGATCAAGGACCTTTACTACTGTTCAGGTTGCATCTTAGTATATGAAGCTACCATTGTGCATCGTCTCACTTTTAAGCATAAAATCCAGGGAAGTTTCGCTTTACTTTTCATATTTAAAATGCTTATAAACTTCTTGCTGGATACATCAGGGATGATGTATGGTTTAATGGTAGGGGAGTAAGTTGATTTCTTCATTTTACATCAGAAGCAAGAATTAGCCATCATAATAAATAATTTTTTTTAAGAAAAAAAGAAATGTAAACAAATACACTTTTCTGATGTTGTTGATTGTTGGCCATGAAGATTTAACTAAGTTTGAAAGATCCACAATATGATTGAGCTATAAATCTTTCAACTTACGGTTAGCTAGTAGTCATTTTTCTTGAAAATGATAAGGGACTAAATATGGTAAACCATAAACAGAACCCTATGAGGTATTGAGCCTTTTTGACTGATATCAGTCTCATCTTTCATTCTATTCATCATGATAGTTATTCTTTCATTGATTTGATATCTAGAACTTGCGTTTGTTCTCTTTGAGACTACATTGAATACATAGGCATGAAAGTGATGATGGCATTAGGTTAACCATAAACTAGCCAAACAGAAACAACCACATAACACAAACAGAAATAAATCCCACTTCCAATGGGCTTAAGGAAGTCATGAGTAGCCACGAGTTACTGAAATAAAAACGCAACCTTAATTAAAACTAAAGCAAAGATAAAAATTAAAAGCATAAAACATTGGGTTGCCTCCCAATCAACGCCTTTCTTTTACGTCTTTGGCTAGACTCAGGTTTGCCTCAAATTACATAGATTGGAAGTTCTTAAGCCTTACAATCACCCATCATTCTTGAAACCCTCATCATGAACCTTGAACCCAAATAACCTTTTTTTTACAACCTAACAGAACCTAAAGCATTACTTTTCCTTTACTGTTCTGTCTGAGACAAAAAAAAGTAAAAAAAAAGTGTTTGATTGCTGAAGTTGCTACAGCTGTTATTCAAGTTTGTACATACATAAATGCAGAAAAAGAAAAGACATCAGATGTTGAGGCAACTTTTAGGCATATTGAATGATATTGTTGAGTGGATATTCGTCGATTCAGTTGTGTCATCTTCTGAATCTGTGTGGAAACCGAGAACAGATTAATACGTTGAAGAGATTTGAGAAGTAAACATTAATCTTCTTAACTGTACGCTTACTCATGTTCTATATTAAACCGTAACCCACATACACTCTCTTTTCCTTTCCTGAACCGTAACCAATTACAGCCACACAAAGTCCATCAGATTCATGTGTATGTACTTCTAAGTAGTGGAGAATGAGAACTTATGCAAGCTTATGGTATGTCACTTCTTTGAAACGAATTTGAGTGAAACACATACACACCAAATACTTGAGAGGTGAGCAAAAATACTTATGAGAGAATTCATATTTAGTTCCTTCCATTTTCAGGTAAAAATGTTCTCAAAGTTCCTGTAAGTTGTATAAGTGCAATAGCTCATGACCTGTTACGTATTCTGAATGGTTTGGTTATTTTCTGTGTGGTAAAACTTAATCTCATCAGATTAGTTGTTTGTGTTTTGCTCGAGGACGATCAAAAGTTAAGGGTGGGGGAATTTGTTAAGTGCGTAAAATGCCTATTTTTCATACTTATTCCGTCATGATTTATTACTGATGTAGCTTTAAATGATGGCCTATAATTGTATTTTATGCTAAGTGAAGCAAATCAGATACTTATGCGTTTATATATATTAAGGTTGACTTTTAGAAGTTTAAAATACCTCCCAAACTTATGTGGTGTTGTAGGTATAAAAGATGAGGCATAGTTTGACAAGACATTGAAAGTTGAAGGATTTTGTTGTACAAGTGGTCAAACTAAAACCCAAGATCAGAAGGTGGGTTTCATAAAAGATAAAAAGAAGGAACGGTTGAAGGAGGATAGGGAGATCGTGGCATCAATTATGACAAAGTGGAGACATGAGCTATAAAAAGAGCAGGTGTTGCAATTGGATGGAGGCAACTGAGATATTCTGAAAAACAACACGAAAACTCAGAAACGGAATTGAAGATAAAAGACGAAGAATTCAACACTCAATAGTTGTGGTTTCTTCCTCTTTGTCACGAGTAGCTAATTTTATTTACTTTCTAGTTTAAGGATATTTCTATGTTATGAATCCAATTAGGTTTTGAGACATCTTTGATTTATTCATTCTGGTACTTATGAATATTTGCATATTCTCAGTAATGTTTGAACTTATTTTGAGTAGTTAAATATCAATCTTTGTTGTTTGATTATCAAAATTAGTCTTTGCTAGTTAGAGGTTTAAGTCCGTAATTGCTTGAATGTTCTAACTCTTGTAGCACTTAACGATATTGATTATGGTCAAGTTCTCAATTATTGTTAACGGAATGTGTAACCTAGTTTAGATGAACCGAGCTTATGTGTTTGTCAATTAGAATTGGTAGTTTCTCTAAAGTCTAATGCTATCGAAAATTAAGTCTTAATAGCTTGTTTAGGACTAATTGTTTGATAAGAGAAATAATCAAAGAGCTTGTTTTGTTTATCGACACACTAAGGAGAGACAGGTTATTAGAGCTTGTTAGTAACCATAACCAATTTATTCGCAAGTACCTGAACATTTTAGTGTCAATGATTAACCGTGGATTCATACTTAGATAATACCTTTGACTAAATAGTATCTTTCGCCTCAATTTATATCTCTTTCAAGTGCTTAGTTTAACCAGTCGTCTTATTATCTTGTTATTTACTTGTCAAAAATCAAAACCTCCTTGTTACTTGTTCGTCATTTAAGAATTAATCTAGACCAATCTCTGTGGAATCGACCCTACTTGTGCTAACTACAAATAATAGAAGTAGGATTTATTTTTGTTGGATTCGACACCCATCAATTACTAGCGGTGACAAATTGGGTTGGTCGACGGTTTGGTTAATGGGTTAAAAGAGGCATATTTTTTGGTACAAAGAACGCGTGTGTCAAATATGATTCCCATCATAATGTATCAATTATCTTAATTTTCAAAAAATTGATTAGGATTTTTTGGGTTAAAATGTGTTTTCAGCAGTTTCTAAGATGTGAAGGCTGAAAGGTGTCATACAACCATTGGTGAAGGACGACCTGATGTGGGTGCTGATTATTCTATATTTGCAGGTAAGTAATGTGTCAACATTAATAGCTTTTTGGTTTGGTTTGGTTATGCTATGTTGACCCGATACAAGTTTTTTCAAAAAAAAGAAAAAGAAAAAATTAAATGTGTATTCCAAACACCTTCGTCTTGACACAAAATTTATTATGTCTGGTATGTATCCAATCATTGCAGGGGATTTTGTTGATGATGCATTGATGCGTCAACTTGCCTTGATCCGATAAAATTGAACATGGCATTAAAGCTTCCAAGTGGAACATCCCCACTCAGATTTGATTTCATATTGAAGTACCTTGCCATCTGATGTTACATTTAAAACACAATTCATCATTTAAAGAAAACTATTTATTAAAGAGGATTGATCTTTTACTAGAATACACACACCAGAAATTTGCAAAATAAACACAATACTTTAAACAACGAATAGGTCAAATAACATAGCTAGCATTATATAGGATCCAAGTGTGCTTCTCTAATTCAATGTTACACTTTCCTAATAGTGTAAGTGTTGCTAATAACCATTTTTGTATTTTATGATAATTATGTGTGGCCTATCATATCATGTCTTTAATATAGCCATCAATAGGGTCTGGAACAATCTACAGAGCCGAACTTATAACGGCGAGATAGTAGCCATCAAGAGAATAACATCGAAAGACGACGCGTTTCTGGATAAAAGTTTTGCAAGAGAAGTGAATATAATTGGTCGGATAAAACACAGGTGGTTGGTTAAGTTATTAGGATACTGCAGCAACAGAGGGGCAGGATCGAAGCTGTTGATATACGAGTATATGGAGAATGGTATTGTTTATGACTGCCAGGAACCAGAAAACATCAAGAAAAGGAAGAGCCATGATTAGGAGACAAGATAGAAGATTGTGGTTGGATTAGCTCAGGGTGTGGAGTACCTTCACCATGACTGAGTGCCTAAAATCATTCACAGGGATATCAAATTAGCAAATATTCTGCTAGAAGTGTACACGGATGCACATTTGGGTGATTTTTGACTTGCAAAGGCTATTACCGGGAATCTCGACTCCTTGACTAGCAACTATAATATGTGGTTTGCAGTGTCTTACGGTTATATAGCTCCAGGTATATTCACCTACAGATTCTGAGTAGCTAGGTATGTTCAGTGTTTACTTTTGTTTGCCGCAGTTTTTCAGTTGTTTGTTAATTTCTCATTTTATGTTAGTCCTTGGATATTTATTAAGAACATTGAACGTAATGAACATCCATGGATACCCCTTACTGTATGTGTAGCTAGGAAGGATGTCGAGGATTGTTAGGTAGAAGAGTCGGCACATAATCCTCTGGAACACGAAAGACGTACATGGTAGCAGATAGAAAGGCAAGAGAAATAAAGAAAAAAAGGCAAAGCGATTGCAATTTTACTTTAGTGATAACGATGACAAATGTTAATGTCCCTACTTTTGAAAGAAGGGTATAT
Source organism: Tanacetum coccineum (assembly GCA_026074375.1). Taxonomy (NCBI): domain Eukaryota; kingdom Viridiplantae; phylum Streptophyta; class Magnoliopsida; order Asterales; family Asteraceae; genus Tanacetum; species Tanacetum coccineum. The sequence continues at coordinate 2,849 of BQNB010021787.1, read as the reverse complement.
TACTAGATGTATACATTTCTGTGTAAACAAAAAATATAATAGTCTCACAATTTTGTAAAGCAAATAAACCGATTGTATGTTTCCTTCTATCTACGTTTTACCTATACACTGCAATAACATGTTAGCCCCCGCCGCAACGCGCGGGTCATTTTCCAACTTGTTTGCTATAATTGATAGGATAATATTTTTATAATCCTAAGCAACAGTAATTATATTGTTAAACAACACTAACATACTCAATCTCACAATTAATATTCCTTCTTCTTCTTCTTCTCGCATCTTTATAATTGTACATGTGTTATCAAATGCACACTCCGCTTAATGAATCATTATAAATTAGAAAATAGAAAAAAAACCTGTAAATATCAAATCACTCATCGTGCAACATTAAAGTGGATAATTGATACTTTTTCCAATAATCCCTTTTAAGTTTACAAAAATTATTTCTTTTCTATCTATAAACAAACAACATATTTGTTTGTGGTTTTGAGGATTCTAAACATTAATTTTCACTGATGCTTAATAAACGAGTAAGAACATTGATATGTGCTTAATTACACATATCTTTTACCTCTAAAAACGAGCTTAAATGACTAAAAACATACCAAAAATACATTGTATTTGTATGTTTGCATTTGTATTGTGCAGGAAACGGATATTCAAGAAAAAGAGCAAAAAGAAAGCCAAAAGCAAGCAATTCCAAACACGGTGTAGAAGAGGGCAAAGTCAAAAGTCATCAAAATGAAGAAAATACAACTCGAGGGGCTAAAACTGCCAAGTCTAAAGTTGTATTACAAAGTTATAAGAAAGGAGGGACCAAAACTGCCAACCGGGCAGAGATTACAATTAAGTTATAAGACTTCAGGGGACCAAACTGCCAACTTGCCCTAAAAGCCCTCTTTCCCGCCCCAAACAAAACCCAGTTACTACTTGTATGTCCTCCCATACTTCTTCCCTGCAACACCCTAGCTAAAATCATTTCATCCACCCTACTAACCCCCCCAGTTGTATAAAAGCCGTTTTTACTCCCATACTTCTCTGCAAAATCACTCAACACCTAAAGGTGGGGGGTTTTTTATTTAAACCTATTGTTTGTTTTTTTTGGCTACTAACTACACATCCCAGCTTTATAAAGTCCATGTTGGCAATCCCTCTCCTTTCCCAAAGCATTTTCGATGGCTGAGATTGTCTCCAAAGAAGCTCAAAAGAAATCAAAGGCTGGGATTTACTGAAGTTTCTCCTCACACAACTAGCACACTTGTTTTTATCTCTCCAAAGAAGCACAAGATGGAAGTCCAATACTTCGGCTATATATATAGAGCTTCTTGTAAATCAATATCTATCTAGTTAGTTTTTAGTTTTTAATTTAACTTAAGCTTATTTTCAGTCATTTACAGCTTTTGCTTTCAGCTTTGTAACACTTTCAAGTTTTAATGCAAGTTTGAGTTTTTAAAGTCACTTTCTAATTCCAAGTGTTAAGATTCTTAATTGAGTTGTTTTGTGTTCAAAAGCTCTTAATACAGCTTGTTTATAAGCTGTTTTCATTAAGTAAAACTAAAAAGTTAAGTAGTAAAGAGAAAATAACAAATATCACTCTCAAATATACCACAGCTTACTTATTGGATGATAAGCCAGTTATGGATGGGCTTATGGACTATCACTAGCTTGTTTTATACAAGCTAGAGCTTGTAGATTTGTTGTTTGACCCTGTTTTGAGCAAGGGTGTAGTAAGTCTCTCTTTTTCTTACTTTACTTATCTATTGCAGAACTGCTAGTTTATTTGATACAACTGTTGGTTTTAAGTTTATACTGCTAGACTAATTCATGCTTATTTAAGTGCTTATTATGGATTGAAAATTGCTTATAAGTGTTTTACTTTGTTATTTGATAATCTGTTTTTAATAATTTTGAACTAAAAATGATTTTTGGAAATGTTAAATGCTGTTTTAAACAAGCAGTACTAACTCCAAGTTAGTACTGCTAGTTCATTTTTAGGACAGTACTAACTTCACACTAACAGTACTAACTCCAAGTTATTACTGCTAGTCACTTTTGGACAGCAATAACTTAACACTACCAGAACAAACTCCGGTGAGATAGTTCTGTTAATACTGCTAGTTCACTTTTGGAACAGCATTAACTTAACACTACCAGTACTAACTCCAAGTTAGTACTGCTAGTTCAATTTCTTGGATTTCAAAGGTAGCAGTACTAACTAACACTAGCAGTACTAACTTTAGCCTAGCAGTACTAACTCCAAGTTAGTACTGGTAGTTAAAACTGTTAATACTGTTGTTAGTACTGTTGTGTTTATCTTGTTTAATTTAGCTTAATTGCATGTTTAATTTGCTTATTTAGATTTAATTTTAGCTTATTTGTCTGTCTTAAAGTTTATTTAAGCTTATTTGTGCCTTAGTATAAAAGTTTTAAGTGTTTTTGTCATTCCTAGTTTTGATTCTTGTTCTAGCTTATTCTCTTTGCTATTTTTATGTGTTTTTGCTTATTTATATCAGTTTTAATTCCCAATCATTACTTGTGACAATTCAAACACAAGTCTTCAATCGTCTTGCGATTTTCCATTTCAGCCTCGTTGGGACATAACGACCCGGGAACACTCTATACTGCTTCCGGTTTTATTGCTCTCGCGCGTTTTCGTCCCTCGGTGTATTTATATCACATATAGATAGGTTTCGAGGGGTTGGTTTGCGCGTGAACCAAACATCCTCGCGCGTTGCGGCGGAATTGATTTGTTATCATAACATGTATTATTTTAAAATGCGACTTTTTCGTTTTAGAGTTTGAACGGCTTATAGTATTTAGATAAATAATGTAAAGATGTTATAAAAGTT